>APFE030417737.1:0-12829 GCA_000404065.3 Pinus taeda
TTAAGCCTCTTTACTTTTAAAAAATATAGACAAGTTTCTTAATTATGGAGATTTAACCCAATTTACCATAAAGACTCTTAATCTTACAATACCATGCGTTGTTAATACCACATGTCCAAAAACTATAACTCATTTTATATTAAATTTATTCATATCACATTTTTCTAATTAATTAATTTAATTTAAAAAAACAAAACATATTTATTTTGAAAATCAATCTCAGTCTCAACCTTTATTTTCTATATACTTTTAAACATATTTTAAAAGTATTATTAATAAATATACATACTATAATTTAACAAATGATTTCAATACACCTTGTTACACCACCTTGTTACACTTATTTACTTTTACTTTGTGAAACAAAAAATTCCCAATCAATGATCTCAAAAACTACTGAATCACTACAACCAAAAACATACATGCTTTTAATACAACTACCTAAAATGTTAAAAACTAAAACTAAATCACAGATGATTTTAATTTTTCTAAAATTAATTCCTTTCCCTTAACCATGCTAGAATTTTTCACAATGCATTTTTCTAAAATTAAATCCTTTCACTCTACAATGTTAAAATTTTGCACAATGCTTCTGAGAATATTGATTTTGCTATAGATATGTGAAGGAGAAAAGTATTTATAATTAAGATTATATTTTCAAAATCTTTTGATATATAAATATTATTAAATTTATCTTAATATTATTAAATTTGTTTTAATAACTTGTTAATATTGATTAAAAGAGTATTTCATGTTTTTGGAAAAGTATAAAAATATTGAAGAAAATATCAATATACAGTTCTAAATAATTTGGATTACAATAAAATAAGTTTACTTACCATATAAAAATACATATAGAATATATTAGCACACTTATATAAATTAAATAGCTGAGTGATCTTATCAATTCATAATAATCCTCAAAACATTTATTTAAATCAAATTTCTCAAGCGGTTAAATGATGATGATGATGATGATGGTGGTGGTGGTGGTGGTGGTGGTGGCTAACGTCCACTGACACCAAACTTGGTCTATTGGATGTAAAGAAACAAATTATTTAGTTTGATTTAAGATTTTATTCCTATGCTCAAAAACCTTGGAGAGAAACTTCCCGAGCTCACGGTAATTTTGACATCGTAAAGGCTAGGAAGGTCAGTATTGCAACAAAGATTATGAAATTGAGATCTAATGTGGTTGTACGTGGGGCACTCTAAGAGGAAGTGGTTTTCATCCTCGATGTTCCTATTCTCAGAGAAATGGCAGATCCTTTCCATCCATGGTGTTTAGGAACTGCCCAACGACCTGTTTCACTATGGAGCTCATCAGACTTCATTCTAATATTCACTATATTAATTTTATTCTTTGAGTTGGCTAAAACAAAGAGATACTTTTGATCTTCTAGGGTGGGGTTGATGACCTTCTTATAATAACTTAATTTTATTTTTGCTGCTAAATCTTTTTCACACCACATTTTTTCTTTGAACTTAGAAGTAACAATATTTTTAATGTTATTAATGTTTTGCAATGCATCATTCTCGTTGATCTCCCAATAGTTTAACCAGTCCCTCGTGTCTTTATACCACCCCCGCTTGAGCCTTAGGTGGTTTTGGCTGGAATTTAAAGCTAGCTTAGGAAGTCTATGATCTCCTATATTATTGAGTTTGTGCCTTTACACCAGAAGCCTAGTCATAGCTAGGCTCTCGATATGGGAAAGACCTACTTCTATAAGGAGAATAGGATAGGGTGTATTTCTTTTAATTTTCAGTTTATACGTTATAAAATTCTTCTGGATTTGCTCAATCTTTATCTAGGATTCTCCAGAGATGTTGCAACCCTAGACCTCACATCCATATAAGATAACATGAGTGACTAAAGTTTCACGAGGAACTTCTTTTTATCCCACATTATGAGTTTTGTTGTTTTACAATTATTTTCAAAACCAAAATAAACTTTCCACCCCCCATTAATCCTTTTCTCAATGCTATAGCACTACTTGAGCTTGTGATGAAAATCAATTCCTAGGTACTTGTAAGAATACACTTCCTTCAAGTTATTATTGTCATACATAAAATTAGTGTAAGTGTCCTTCTTGGATTTGATAATCATAATTTTTGTTTTGTTAGTGTTAACAGTCATACCCATGGTAGAGTAGAAATCCTTAAGAAGCCTAAGTTGCTTATCAAGATCAGATGGGCACCTTGCGAGAAGAACAATATCATTAGCATAGAGAAGAAGGATGATGACTATCCCAGCTAAGATCATGCCAGCACATCCTGCTTCCTCTAAATAACCTTCAAGCTTGTCGATGTAAATGCCAAATAGTATAGGGGAGAGGGGGCAACCTTTTTTAAGTCTGATATTACATTTGATATCTTTTGATCACCCCTCATTGCTTTTTAGCTTGGAAGTTACATTCTCGTATAACCTTATAGCGGCAACTCTCAACTTTGAAGGAACCTTTAGCTTTTCTAATCTATTCCAAAGGTTGTTTCTAGGAACCGTATTGAAAGCCTTTCAAAAGTCCACAAAGCAAAAAAAGAGATTGGATTCATCATTACGACATTCCTCCAGAATGATCCTAAGCATAACGAGGTGATCTGTTGTTGAATGATTCCTTCTAAAACCCACTTGGCCTTTAGCCCGCTTACCTTCACTTTCAAGCCATATGCTCAACTTCCTTTCCAAAATAATAACATATAACTTGGCTAAGAGAGGGTTGATCATAATTTTGCGATAATTAGAGGGGTTATTTGTATCCCCACTTTTAAAAATAGGGATAATGAGGCTCTCAGTCCACGGTTTAGGGAACCGTTGATCGACTACTTGATTGAAAAGCTTGTGGATGTGGGGGATGAGGACAGGACCTCCAATTTTTAAGATTTTTTCCTAGTAACCTTCAATGTCCTTAGCTTTTCCATTTGCCAAGCGATTAATGCCAAAATCAATGTCTTCTAATGAGAAAACTTATTTCGTTGTGAGTAGGGTTTCAAAGTCATCCATAACATCTGGAGATTCATAAAGCTTTTTAAGATAGGAATTCCAATCGTGTAAAGAAATTTTATTATTATCTTTAGTTTTCCTATTCAGAATATGCCTCCAAAATTTCGTAGGAGCTACCTTAGAGAGGTGTAAGAGATGATCTTGTCTTTTACAAATGTACTGCCTCTTTTTCTTTTTAGTTAGGGCTTTGTATATTTTTATCTTGTCCATTTTAAGAGATTCATCAACAACTTCCTTAATGGCTCTCCTCGCACATTTCCAATCTTTTTCATACCATGGGTTGGTTTTGCTATTTCTTTTATTATTCAAAACTTCAATTGAGAACTTGTTAATAGAATATGAGAGGGTTGTACTAAAATTATGATAGAGGTCTTCTACGTTTTCAATACTAGATAAAGGAAGCAAATTAGTTTTTAATTCATTTAGAAAGAGATCATTTTTATTTCTATCAAATATTAAGTTCTTTTGGCTATAAGGATTATTTTCTATGCGATCTCTATGCATGAAAAAATTGAGAGTTATAAATAAAGGCCTATGATCAGAGTCAGGCTCGTGGTCATTTAAGATGTCAAAATTTATTATTTCGTTGTATAAAGGGAGATTGGAAATATCATAGTCTACCACACTGCTACCAAGCCCATGGATGTAGGTCATCTGGCTAGAGTTGGGCCACTTCTTTAGACCATTGCAAATTATGAGATCCTAAGCACTACAGAGCTTGACTATCTCCAACCCAAACAAATTCTCCCCGAGGTCTTCAGAGCTCCTTTTGTACCTACAAGCCAGAGTAGGTTCTTCATCTAACTAAAGAGGATTAGGGTTGGAATGATTGCTTAGAATAATAGCTTGGTTGCTTGAAGTTTGAGCATTAAAGTCACCTATTAAAAGGATATTACCTTCATTCCTTATGCTAGAAATATCATTCTCTAAATCATTGAAAGGACTATTTTTATCTAGATTCTTCTTCTTATAGAAGTTAGAATTGATGGGGGGAATACCATATTACTATGTAGGTCTTTTTATTATTAATGTTAGTGATATCTATCCAACTATATTGGTTGTAAGGGTCGATTTTATAAATCCTAGCATGGGGGTAGATGTCCTTCTTAATGTAACACGTTATTCTTCCAATGCCTTTACGGGGGATCACTTGTTCCTGGTAGACCATAGCGTAAAGCCATGTATGTTAGGGACCTTAGATGGTTCGTGCTCCCAAGTTTCAATAACAAAAATAATATCAACATCATTTGAGATCCAACTTAGCTTGGGGCCTTTGTTCCATGGAAAACCGTGACAGTTCCAAGAAAGAATCTGGAGCATGTTGAATTGCTATTTATTACTATCTTTTTGGATTCTATCTCGGATAAAGGCTTTTCTATTTCTGATTATCACCCATTTTCCTTCCTTCCTAGCTTCTTTTACCTTTTGAAACTCCTTTCTTAATTACGCTTGAATTTCTAGAAGGAGATCTTCATTTATGAATATTCCCATTCCTTTTAGACTTAAAAGAAAAGGTCAAGGCTGGAAATGTTTTGTATGTTGATGGATTGAAACATAATCTTCTAAGTGTCAGTCAGATGTGTGATCAAAGAACCGAGGTGATATTCAGATCAAATGGATTTCTTGTTCGTGATCTTGATACAGGTAAAACAGTGATCAAAGGCAAAAGAACTCCAAATAATCTGTACATATTTGAAGAAGGACAACAACAATGCTATCTATGCAAGGATGATGAGCACTGGTTATGGCATCGGAGGTTTGGACATCTAATCTTTTCACAAAGAAGGAAAGCATGCAAATATCAGGCAGTTTGCGATCTTCCAGATATCAAAATTCCTGACAACACCATATGCAAATCATGTCAGTTTGGAAAACAAACCAGAACTAACTTTCCAGAGAAGGAAGGATCAGCTAGCATGCCTCTTGAGCTAGTACATACAGATACATGCGGTCCTTTCAGAAAAAGGACACCTTGAGGAGAAGAATACTTGATATTATTCATTGACGATTTCTCCAGGTTTGTCTGGTTAGGACTTATGAAGCACAAAGATGAAGCATTCAAAAAATTCAAAGCCTTCAAATCCTTGGCTGAAAATGAATCGGGTCACAAAATTAAGTGCCTCAGATCCGACAGAGGTGGGGAGTTTACCTCAAATGAATTTTTTGATTTCTGTGAAGAACATGGGATAAGAAGAGAATTCTCTACAGCTAGAACTCCTGAGCAAAATGGAGTTGTGGAAAGAATGAACAGAATAGTCCAACAAATGGCCCGTGCTATGCTTAATGAATCAGGGACTCCCGCAACTTTCTGGGGTGAAGCTGCTCATGCTGCGGTTGTTATTCTAAACAAAAAAAATGTCCGGGTGAACAACACTCAAACTCTTCATGAGCTCTGGAATGGTAAGACTCCTTCGGTAAAGCACTTCAAAATCTTTGGGAGCAAATGCCATATTAAGAATACTGATGAGCAGCCTGGCAAACTTGAACCTAGAGCAGATGAAGGCATTCTTCTTGGTTGCTCTCCACATAGCAAAGCATACAAGTGCTACAATAAAAGACTTGGGAGAATTATTGAAAGCATTAATGTAGTGGTTGATGTGAAGGGATACATCCCTAGACAAGTACATCATGAAGACATCGAAGAATATGAAGGCTACCCTCAACAGCAGAATGATGAAGAACCTCAAGAAGAACCTGAAGAAGAATCAGAGGAGTAGACAAGAATAGAAGAAAAGAGTCCATCCAGATATGTTCAGAAGAATCATCCAGAATCTCATATTATGGGGCAGAAAGAAGCAGGTGTACAAACAAGAAGAACAGTTGCAGAAGCGTCAAGCTATTTGGCATTACTCTCCTCTACTGAAACACAAAATGTGAAAGAGGCATGCGAAGATGAATGTTGGATAAAAGCAATGGATGAAGAACTTGAGCAAATCGAAAGGAACAACACTTGGGAACGGGTTCCTAGACCAAAGGATAAGAATGTTATCGGAACGAAATGGGTCTTCAAAAATAAATTGAATGAAAATGGAGAAGTAATTAGAAACAAGGCCAGACTTGTTTGTAAAGGGTATGCGCAGCAAGAAGGAATAGACTTTAAAGAAACCTTTTCTCTCGTTGCAAGACTTGAGGCCATTCGAATGTTCCTTGCTCTCTCAAGTTTTCAAAACTTCAAAGTATTTCAAATGGATGTGAAATCAGCCTTTCTGAATGGAAACTTGGAAGAAGAAGTATACATTGAACAGCTAGATGGGTTCATTCTTGGAAAAAATCCAAATCTTGTATGCAGATTGAAAAAGGCTCTCTATGGGCTCAAACAAGCTCCAAGGGCTTCGTACTATCATTTGGATAAACATCTTCATCAACAAGGTTTTTCAAAAGGATCAGCAGATAGCAATCTTTATATAAAAGTTGAAAATGACAAATGGCTAATACTTGTTGTGTATGTAGATGACATTATTTTTGGCAGCAATGAAGAAGAGATGAGTCAAAGCTTTTCCTCGGTCATGCAGAAAGAATTTGAAATGTCCTTGCTGGGAGAACTAACATATTTCCTTGGTTTGCAAATCCAACAAAAGGAAGAAGGAATCTTTTTATCTCAAACCAAGTATCTCAAACAGATCTTGAAGAAATATGGCATGGAAGATGCAAAACCAATATGTACACCCATGCTCACAGGATGTAGCCTCAGTGCAAATGATGAATCTGCAGCAGTACATCAACCAACCTACAGATCTATGATCGGAAGTCTACTTTATTTGACAGGTACCCGACCAGACATCATGCATGCAGTAGGAATAGTTTGTAGATTTCAAGCAAATCCAAAGGAGACTCATCTTCAGGCAGTAAAGAGAATTTTCAAATATCTTCAAGGGACACAAAATTATGGCTTATGGTATCCTAGAGATACAGATCTCACACTTCATGCTTATACAGATGCAGATTGGGCCAGAAGCATGGATGACAGGAAGAGCACAAGTGGTGGTGCGTTCTTTATGGGTTCCAGATTAGTATCTTGGTTCAGCAAGAAACAGAGTTAAATTGCCTTATCTACAGCGGAAGCGGAATATGTTGCTCCTGCATCTTGCT
The DNA here is from genome assembly GCA_000404065.3 of Pinus taeda. Classification (NCBI taxonomy): domain Eukaryota; kingdom Viridiplantae; phylum Streptophyta; class Pinopsida; order Pinales; family Pinaceae; genus Pinus; species Pinus taeda. The sequence goes on from APFE030417737.1 coordinate 7,091, forward strand.
GCACTCAACTCCTTTGGATGATGCAGACCTTGCAGGATTTTCAAATCACTTGTACACCACCTATCTCTATCTTATGCGATAACACAAGTGCAATCAGCATCTCAAAGAATCCTGTCATGCATTCAAAAACCAAGCACATACCAATCAAGTATCATTTTCTCCGGAAACAAGTGCTTGAACAAAAGGTCAAGTTGGAGTATGTTCCTTCTAAGGAACAAGTTGCTGATATTCTCACCAAACCATTGCCCAGGGAGACTTTTGAATACCTCAGGCAAAAGCTGGGGGTTGTTGATGCATCATCTTATTGTTCAGACACTTCTGATTGTTGGTTGTCCGCATGATTCATCTGGGGTATATGCGTACATGTGCTGGGTTGCGGCACAGGTTCAGGGGGAGAATATAATGCATTGTTGGCATTATGGAGGATGTACAAAAGGAGATCATGGGAGCTGGTCTGAATATAGCTGCAATATGTCTCTATCTCTTTCCTGGTCATTCATGGTGTCTGGTTGTTTATGGTTCTTCTTTGCAGATCTGGTTCATATTTAGGGGGAGCATGTTCTTAGGGGGAGCATAACCCTTTGCCCTTGATGTTAAAGGGGGAGAATGTCGCTGAAGCTTTTGAGGTTGCCATCAAGTCGAAACGGGGAGATTGTTGGAATTATGTTTCTCGTATGGTTATATGTTACAGATGTTGTACTTTATGGAAACACCCATGGCATGGCTCCCAATATGATGAGAATTAAGAAGTACGCAGGAGAAAAGTTCACGGAATTTTATGCAGAGAAGAGTTTATAAAAGTTTATTTCATGTGGAGAAAAGTTCACAGAATTTTATGCAGAGAAAAGTTTATTTCATGTGGGAAAACTTACCTTTGGTCCATGGTAGTTAGTCCTTGGAATTTGAACCTATGGTTTTTGGACCATGGCATCTCGACAGACGTGTTGATCCCTAGTATTGAGTTGATGGTATTGGTTTGTTATGGTTTTGGCCCGTGGTATTGGTCCATGATTTGAGGAAGAGCTTGCCTATATAAAGCAAAGGAGATCATTTGACTTGTGTATGCTTTTGGTTTGAATATCTTAAGATCTGAAATATTGGGTTATTGTTTCAAAAGCTCGATCTATATGAAAGTGAAGTAGAAAGCGAATCTGTGAAGGATGATCTCTCGAGTGCTGCAGCTACAGAAGTGCGGAGGCGCCGTAGGAGACGCTGCAGGAGGCACCGCAGGAGACGCCGCAGGAGGCGCCGCAGGAGACACCACAGGAGACACCATAGGAGGCGCCGCAGTAGACGCCATAGGAGACGCCACAGGAGGCGCCGGAGGAGACGCCGTAGGAGGCGCCACAGGAGACGCCGCAAGAGGCGCCGCAGGAGGCGCCACAGGAGGCGCCACAGGAGACGCCACAGAAGGCGCCACAGGAGACACCGCAGAAGGCGCCACAGGAGACACCATAGAAGGCGCCGTAGGAGGCGCCGCAGGAGACGTCACAGAAGGCGCCGCAGGAGACGCTACAGGAGGCGCCACAAGAGACGCCACAAGAGGCGCCGCAGGAGACGCCACAGGAGGCGGAACAGGAGACGCCACGGGAGGCGCCGTAGGAGATGCCGCAAGAGGCGCCGCAGGAGACGTCGCAGGAGACGCTGCAGGAGGCGCCGCAGGAGACGCCGCAGGAGGCGCTGCAGGAGATGCCGTAGGAGGCGTCATAGGAAATGCCATAAAAGGTGTTCTGGCTTTAGTTTTCTATTATTGTGGATCTGGTTATCTAGGTGACTTACTGGTACTTGATGATCATTTGATATTTATGGATCCAGTTTGAAAATTTATGAAAAATGGTCCTTGAAAGAAAAGAAGTAGGGGGTTGTAGCTCCCTTCCAGGAGAGACTGGAAAACGAGAGAGAGTTGTAGCTCTCTGCAGGTTGCACCCTCCGTACTGGTAAAGTACTGCACCAGTACAAGACCATTGTAAAAAGAGTTTCTAATTTGAAAGAAGATAGAGACATATTGCAGCACGTGGTTTTCACCCACATTGGGTTTCCACCCTATATCTGGTGTTCTTTGATGTGACTGTCTGTTTTTCTTGTTCATGCTCATTGTTTTATGGTACTGATATGAAAAAATAATTCAAAGTATAAATAAGGAAGAATTGTTAAAAGGACTAGATAATACTAATTCACCCCCCCTCTCAGTATTATTTTCAACGCTACGAAGAGTTATTTCTCTCCGAAACTCCAAAATAATCATACTAAGTCTTTCACCTAAGGCAAGAACCAAAGTCAAATTGTTCTTAACTGCATAAGTAAACAAACAAAACAACCAAAAAAAAATTCGTAGCTGCATTGTTTGCAGAAACTAGAAGAATTCTGCTGAGATGGGTCATTCAAATTACATAAAACAAAGTCACCACATATCTTAAGTATCCTTCCATATGCAGAAGTATTATTTGAGACATGCATGCTTTCTACAAAATTGAAGTCTGGAAGCCTCTTCGAACATTTTGCAACTAAAAGCTCCTTACTAGTTATACAATTTTGAACTCTGTAGAGTTCATTAACAATTGTCCGAGCAAGTTCAGATTTGCTCGTGGCTACGCCGATGTTCTCAAATTCAACACCACCTTCCTCCTCCTGTAATAGTGAGAGCGTTATGCAGAAAGTTCTTGTAACGAAACTTCATCACGAAGAAAGGTGTTTAGAAGTCAATATTTTAGTAAGTAGCTGAGATATTTTCAGAAAGCTACCCCAATGTATTTTCTTTTAACTATTATCTAGGCCGAGATATGCGCTTTTCTATTTAAATTTAACAATTGTTTTAATTTTTTCAATTCATATATTTTCTTTTAACTATTATCCACGCCGAAATATGCAATTATGGCCATATTTATATATAGATAAACTAATGTGTTTTCTAATTTTAAAACACAAAGAAGATTGAACAATTGTTTTAATTTTTTCAATTTTTATATTTTCTTTTAAATATACGATCTTATATCGAAATTTTATATGGATAAATTAATGTGTTTTCTAATTAAAAAAACTAAAAAGATTTAAAATTTGTTTTAATTTTTTCAACTCTCTTATTATATGTTACAATAGTTTTTCAAAATTTGCGCTACTTAAAGGAAAGCCTAGCCTATTACTGAATTTTTCAACTCTCTTATTATATGTTTCAATAGTCTTTCACAATTTGAGCTACTTACAAGATAACCTAGCCTCTCAAAGACTTGTGACCCCCATTCCATAGAACTAGATGCATCTTCATATCGTAGGAAGTTACTTATAAGAAAGCCTAGCCTATGGCCACCATTTCATAGAACTGAATGTATTTTCATATCCCAGAAAGCTACTTACAAGAAAGCCTAGCCTATCAGAAACTTGTGACGGCCACCCTTTCATAGAACTAGATATATTTTCATATCCTAGAAAATGTATCGTCCAAATAAATCAAATCATAACACTTTAATTAAGAAGAAGGAAAATACTATGATAGATGGGGCAAACCAGTGAAATATGATTTTAAATATTGGATGTCTTTTTAAACATAGCATTTTCTGATTACATAATTTGATTCTTATACATCAAGATTTATAAATACATTATAAAATTAAAAATAAGTTTGGTTAATTAAGAAATATTCAATTTTTGATATCTATTGTTGTAATTCAATTTTTAGAGAAAGATGGGATATGTATTAAGATATGTAATATAATGAAATATCTTAGCCATATAAATTAAATGGCTAGTAAATTTAGATAGACATAAATCTATAATAACTACTTAAACACTTATTTCATGATACCTTTTGCATTGCTAAAATACAATAAAAAAATCCTAAAAACCAACTAAATTATAACTTTATATTAAAGTACTATTAGTATCATCATCCATGGGGCCTTTTATAGACAATGATCGGATGCTCTTGATGTGAAGTCACAGTTTTCAGTTCTTGGTGGTGGTGGTTAACGTCCACTGACACCAAACTTTGGTCTATTGGATCTAAACAAACAAATTATTTAGTTTGATTTAAGATTTTATTCCTATGCTCAAAAAGCTTCGAGAGAAGCTTCTCGAGCTCACTATAATTTTGACATCGTAAAAGGCTAGGAAGGTCAGTATTGCGACAGAGATTATGAAACTGAGATCTAATGTGGTTGTACGTGGGGCAGTCTAAAAGGAAGTGGTTTTCATCCTCGATGTTCCTATTCTCATAGAGATGGCAAATCGTTTCCATCCATGGTGTTTAGGAACTGCCCCACGACCTATTTCACTATGGAGCTCATGAGAGTTCGTTCTAATCTTCACTATATTAATTTTCTTCTTTGAGCTGGTTAAAACAAAGAGATACCTTTGATCTTCTAGGGTGGGGTTGATGACCTTCTTATAATAACTTAATTTTATTTTAGCTGCTAAATCTTTTTCACACCACATTTTTTCTTTGAACTTAGAAGTAACAATATTTTTAATGTTATTAATGTTTTGCAATGCATCATTCTCGTTGATCTCCCAATGGTCCAATGGTTTAACCAAGCCCTCGTGTCTTTATACCACCCCGCTTGAGCCTTAGGTGGTTTTGGCTGGAATTTAAAGCTAGCTTAGGAAGTCTATGATCTCCTATATTATTGAGTTTGTGCTTGTACACTAGAAGCCTAGTCATAGCTAGGGTCTCGATATGGGAAAGACCTACGTCTATAAGGAGAATAGGATAAGATGTATTGCTTTTAATTTTCATTTTATACATTATAAAATGCTTATGGATTTTCTCAATCTTTCTCCAGGATTCTCTAGAGATGTTGCAACCCCAGACATCACATCCATATAAGATAACATGAGTGACTAAAGTTTCAAAGAGGAACTTATCAAGAAGTATCTTCATCAACCTCCTCTTTTAAATTGAAGATTATAATCATCAACCTCCTCTTTTAAATTGAAGATTATAAAGTTCAAGGTCTTTTTGTTACGCTCATGTTCTAATTCTATTAATTTTTTCATTTCATGTTTAATAGGCTTGATAACTAATTTATCTACCACATTATTTAGGGTGAGGCAGCGATTAACTTTTTCTTCTAGTTCTTTAATCATGTCCTTCATTTTTAGACTCTCTAGAGTATCAACATCTCCTTGCTAGGATGTTTGGTTAGTATCTTGATTTTGTTTTTCTATAACCTGCAGCCTAGTCTCCATTGGCACAATTTTATTCTCCAATAGTTCTATTTTGTCTTCTATTTGTTTTTGGATTTGTATTTATTATTTAAATAAGTTACCCTATCTATTACAAGCACTCTACACATGACAAGTTCGATCAACAGTAATGTAAGTACTGCCAACTTCAAATTTGTAAACAACACACGTAAAACTCTTTATAAATGGATACCAAACACCAAAACTCCAGAAACTAAAATTAGTGATGAGACTTATTTTTTTATTACTTATATCTTCCTACACTACAAAGGTATAAATAACAATCTCAATTCAATCTACTTCAGTGTAAGTACGGTCAACCGCAGTGGGAGAAACTGACAACTTGAGATTTACTCGTGGTTTTACGGCCAATTTCAACGCCAACTTTCTTCTCAAATAATTGCCAAAACGTTGTAGGAAATATGAAGGAAACACATACACTGTATCATAAGTCAATCATAATAATATCTTATTACTATGTTCTTAAGTTTATTTTTATCATTTATTATTATTAAATTCAAAGATATAAAAATAGCGAATAAACATTGTTTCCTGAAGTGC
>APFE030417744.1:6992-43553 GCA_000404065.3 Pinus taeda
CCCCTGGCTCCTCAACAATAATCTGAGGTTTACCGTTTGTAATACGTGCGTGTCTGGCGTCGTTCCCAACGAGGGAGGATTGATCCCCTCACTGGTTTGGACACGAGCTTGTGCTTCTCCTTTAAGAGGAGCTTTCCCAGAGTATAAATGCAACAATTGGATTTATCCTATCACAAGATAAGCTACTTGTTTGGTTTTGTTGTCTTTGAGAGTTAATTACTCTCCTACTCCAAGACACTAGCCTGATCTATATTGGTGCTTTAGAGCCCTAGTAAAAGAAAAGTTACTAAGTTGATTTTATTTTAAGCGCTAATTTTATGGCTTTTCTTTAAGACAAAAGGTAGTGGAGATGAAACTGATGGTGTGTAGACTCAACTCAAATCCACTAAAAAGATGCACCTAGGATGATTTACACTACTTTTCTTTTTCAATGAATTCTCTAGCTAAGAGAGTTGAAAAATGAAAACTTGATAAAAGAAACTTTCATAACAGACAATCAAAGAAACAATCTCTTTATCTTTTCCAAGCATACAACACATGACCACTCATTACTTTGCACGAAAATTCCTTTCTCTTTCAAAAACTTCGAATGCTACTTAAAACAAACTTTTTCGAAGGAGATGTTTTTGTATTTTTTCTATTTAACAAAGCATATAAAACTATTCTAACAAAAGCAATCTCAAAATTTATAAAAATCTATGAAACACTCACTCAAAAGCAAATTAAAAGGAAATTTACCTAAAAGCAAATCTAATGAGGCAAAAGCCTACTTAGATGATTCCAGGTTGTTTTACTCGGCAACAATCAAACCAAGGACCAGCTCATGCAGAATCATAAACCAGTCAAAAACAAAAATCAAACTCTTTTTTTCTTTTTCTTAAGAATGAAATTCACAACTTCAATCAACAAGCTTCTTCGAAATTCCGCAAAGAGACAACACAAAGGTAGGTTGCTCACACAGGTAGACTTTATGACAGGTCCGACTCGTAAGAAGACTGACAAAACCAGAGAGATCCAAGGTTTCTCAACTTCTAAAGTCAAAGTCACTACAGGACCAATGCAAAAATCAAACCCTAGGGCTAGAACTTCTATGAATTTCACTAAAACTCTTGACGCTAACGAAACAAGTTCAGGTGAAGATCTCTGACAGATAACTAGTGGATCTGGGCAGTAAAAACTAAATAAAGACAAAATCTAAGAGGAAAAATGGAAAAACTGAAATTTTCTCAATTTTTGACAGGGTACGCAGGCAGCCTGTTTGCACAGGTGCGTGTACGCTCTGTGTGCAAAACTGCAGTGCATACAGGTACGCACTGTGCTCAACTCAGAGGGTGCGTACTACTGGAAAAACCAAGAAAAACTAAAATCTAATCTAACTCTAAGCTATCCCACCCAAATACACAGTCAAACAGCCAAAACCCAGAAAAGAAATGACTTTTCTCAAATCAAAGTTTCACACAAAGGAAAAATCATGCACATCAATGGAGTTCCCCAGCGGAATCGCCAATTTGTCATGCGGAAAGAGTTAATCTTGCGGACAAAACCAACCTCCCTAGAAGCTGAAGGCTTTCTAGTGACAAACAAGACAATTAAGAGCAATCCTTCTCTAAATATGCATTTACCATACAAGAAATCAAGTGTTTAGATCCTACCTGTAGTCCAACGTTGTTGTAGTAGTCTAGCCTCGTCGATCTGGATGAGCTCCTCCTTCACTTTGAAACCTGCATTCACTTACGATCAAACGATTAAATAGCACCTGAATATCTCATAAAATAAAACATATTCAACATACAGACCAAGGAGTATATGAAACAACTCATTAATAACAAATTGTTGAGAAGAATGGACTTATTTGTATTAATAGGAAACAAAAGAAACCATTACAACCTGAGCCTTGGTGTTTTGCAAGTTCCTCCCAGGGTCCAGCAAGAGTTTTCCTTTACTTTGATAAGCTCACCCACTTCCAAATGAAACAAGAAAGGATGTGAATCTCTCCTCACAAGCTTCTACAAGGAAGTCCTAATTCCAGCAGCATCTACCCTTTGGAATATTCAGCTTTCAATCTCCCTCCTTTTGGCCCAATGCCTATATTTATAGTGCTCTAGAGGAAGTTAATCAGGTCCACCATCAATGGGATAAGCCCCTCTTTGGATGGGGTAGCTCCCCTCTTGATGGGATAAGTTCCTCTTTCATAGGGATACATGAACCATCTGGAGGCGCTCAATACATGTCAAACAAGCTTCTAGAAATCTCTAGAAATGACCACAAGTAACTTTTTTAAGATGAAACTTGTGCCTTTTGACCTTTACAGGAGTACGTACCCACCCCTTTACATACAAAGCGTACAAGTACGCAGGTATTATGAACTTGGGATGCGTACACGCAGGTAAGGTTGAGAGAATCTGTGTACCCAGAGATAAATATATTTTTAAATACTTTCTCTCTTTCTTGAAGTTTGACATGGAGAGCAGAGGTATGAGGCTTGCCAAGATGGATAGTATGACTGTTGATGGAGCCATACTAACTACAAAGAGTCATGGTGACAAATTTTAGTGTAACACTAGGACTCATGGGAAGTACCTCTCATCTGATCAATGAGCAGGGAAATGAAGTTAGGGATGATAGTAGTACCGATGGACACATCGTTGTATCTACCATACTCCCTACGCTAGGATGACCTAAATTGATCTGGGATCAATGATACTAGTCTGGGACCAGTGGCAGGAGTTGTACATACTATGACACTGACTTCGGGTTGGCTGAGACTAGTCTGGGATCAATGGTACATACTCTGAGACTGACTTCGTGTCAGTGCAAGACTAGTCTGGGACTAGTGAGAGTCATACATACTATGACGCTGACTTCCGGTCGGTTGAGACTAGTCTAGGACCAGTAGTACACTCTCTGAGCCTGCGATACTAGTCTGGGACTAGTGGTAAGAGTTGTACCTACTATGACACTAACTCCGGGTCGGTTGAGACTGGTCTGGGACCAATGGTACATACTCTGAGACTGACTTCGTGTCAGTGCAGTACTGTTCTGGGACTAGTGAGAGTGGTACATACTATGATGCTGACTTCTAGTCAGTTGAGACTGGTCTGGGACCAGTGGCACACTCTCCGAGACTGCGATACTGGTCTAGGACAAGTGGTAGGATTGGTACTCTCTATGACGCTGACTTTGGGTGAGTTGAGATTGGTCTGGGACCAGTGGTATGCACTCTGAGACTGACTTCAGGTCAGTGGAGAATGGTATGAGACATTCTCGATCAATTATTCTTCTTCATTGTTTAGAAGAACTGAGCAGAGCCAGTAGAGCCAGCAGAGCTGAGTAGAGCAAAGCAGAGCCAGCAGAGCTGAGCAGAGTAATGCAGGGCACTGATTTCAGAGATAGTACAGTCATACTTATGGATCACTAGATGGAGTTCTCCCTAGTTGAGAGGGAGTGTTAAATTGGAAACTAAGGCCAAAATCCTTGTGGGTCAGCTTATTTTTGACAGCTAATATTTTTATTAGATCCCTCTCGTCGAGAGGTGTAGGATTGATCCAAAGATCATCTGATTCCGATAAGTATTTATGAAGATATGAATTTATTTTGTTTATGTAATTATTATCAAGCCGACCAGCTCTTATGTAGGCTCTAAAAGCCCAAACTTCATGTCTATTCAATCATGCACTTTTAGTATAAATAAGAGATGATTTGAAGTCATTAACATAACATATTCTTCAAGTCATCTCCTCCTCTCCACATCTTGGGTTATTGGTGAAGGAGAGACACTAAGAAGAATACGTTGGCCTTGGATGATGCCCTAGTTGTTGTACGTTGTGGAGATGATGATCTAGCCGCAATTCTGTTGTGCCTTAGCCACAATTCGTACGTGCCTTAGCCACAGTCACGTGAGAATCTGCTCCTGGAAAAGTTTCAGTCATAACGCTAGTCATGAAGGACCATGAAGCCACGTTCATCTATGTAAAATACGCATCAACAAAAGACCTAACGTGCAGGTCTGGCAGCATAGTTTAAGAGAGACGTGGACATATATATATGCAGTTCACGCTATGGTTCATATATGTAGTTCATAATAAATACAGTGGACACATTACGCTATTCAGATTACACTGGTTATGGATATTACCTCCATGCAGTTATAATATGCACATGGGAATTAGCATATGTATGTAAACACAGTCATATATTATGGAATGGCAGCAACTCTATGGAACGCGGATATTGGAACGCAGAAGTCATATTTGTTATGTAAATGCAGTCATATAGGAACACAGCCAAAGATAAGTGGGTAGTCACATAAATATGGAACGCATGATCTAGCAGCATAGTTTAAGAGATACATATATATACGTGGGTATTCTGGCAGCGTAGTGGATATATATATATATATATATATATATTAATATATATATATATATATCTGTATGTATGTATGTATGTATATGCAGGCTCTGGCAGCATGGTTTAAGGACATGAAGTCTCAGGTGAACGCAGTCATAATATTACACATACGCATAACACTTATACGCTAAGACCTTATATGCTGGAAACCCTATACTCTGCACGCATAGTCATACGTATGCATAGTCATGCGTTGCAGTAATGGTTATATGTAAACGTTGGACAGTCATATGTTGCAGTAATGTAATCACTGGATAATCTTATATATACGATGGAGTCATGGTTATATATATGTTGGGTAGTCATACGCTAGTCAGCAAGACAAGGGTGCCACTATCATCAAGCCACAGTGATGAAGAAGTAAACGCAGTTATGGTATTGGAGGAATACCAATATGTTGTGTATAATGGGATTCATGGAACCACAGCCTAGCTACATTGCTATGCTGCAAGCCATAGCAAGTAGCTAAGGCTGATATCAATAAAGGCAAATTGTTGCAGTAGCATGAAGCATGATGATGCATGAGCAGCTGAAGTATGAAGTCATTGACAACTTGATGTATGGGCAGCACAGTGATCATGAGCAGCATGAAGATACATGATGCAGCATGATGATGCTACATAGTAAGGTGTTGCAGATGAACAAAATGGATAGGTGAAGTCGTCACCTAGGAGATTTAGTCTAAGCAAAATGTCTTCAATTGATCTCATCATTATAGGAGATGATCTATGCTCATATCTAGATAAGTCAAAGTGTTGACTTTTGTTGTAAATGTATTATCTCTCTCTCTCTCTCTTTCTCTACTAAACTTTGAAGATAAAAGAAGATTTGATCAAAGGGTTTCCCCACACATTGTGGGGTTTGTCCCTGGTTCGCGCCATATCTTGTGTCCTCTTGTCTTGGCTTGTCTTCTGTGTTTTATATTTATGTTATATCTGTAGTTTATCTTTAGGTTGATGTGATTGCTAATATGGAAAAGAAATTAAATAAATTGCTCCAGCATAGAACATACCTAAAATTAACATCACGCCATCAAACTCCTGGCAAAATTTTGGTTCGTTTGAGTATAAAATTGACATGATTCTGTCACTATGAAAAATTGGCCCCAAAGGTATCTTTTAGATTCCAAACCAGATTTTGGCATCAAGGTTCCACCTTCATGGTTTCTCCCTCATACCTCTGTCATTAGAAAATCCATTGCTCTAATCAGAAAATCATTTGCACCATCAGACTCCTAGCAAAATTCTGAGTCATTTTAGTATAAAATTGGCATAATTATGATAGTATAAAAATTTTGGCTTCAAGGAATCTAAAAGATGTTGAAAAATAGTGTAACTAGGTTTGGTCTTCATAATGACAAATGTTGTAATAATGTAATTTTTGTATCAAGAAAATTTTTATTTTATTGCTTGAGTCATGGGTTTCATGTTCAAGAAGTTTCTTGGTCTAGTTGTGGCTCCCATTAAGAGCCTTAGGTTGAGTTGTGTAAAATGAAGACAATCATGTATTGTTACACTTGTAAATGTTATTGTTGTAAGTCAAAAAGTCCTTCTATATCATCAATGAAATACTCCAAAATGTACCCATTGAATTGATGCAAAGAAGACACTTGAAATAATTTATTTGGACAATTGTAGAAGCCTCCTATTATGTTGGCCTAATCAAGGGATTACGTCATCCTAGAGATGAGGAGACAAGCCTATATAAAGGCGGCATTGAAAACTCCTCACAACACATTCATCTTCCTCACACAAGGAGGGATAACCAAGAGAATGGGTCAAAGAAGAAGTAGACGAGTGTAAGAATAAGTTTGTTCTCTCATCTAAATTCATCAGGGAATCTATTCACAAATGTGACATTCAGATCTAAACTAGGGCATAATTTTGTATGGGCATATTGTTGGGTTAGACGCTTGATCTTGGAATAGTAGGAAGGAGGAAGTTATCTAGAAGAAGTTGGCAAGAAGAACAAAGTCATAAAAGGGATACAATGGCCCTAGCCCTCTTCGCTCGTGCGACTATATTCTTAAGCCAATGGGTCTATTCTCGCTGCCCTAGAACAGTCACTCTTTAGGCATCAAGAAGTCTCAATACAAAGGATCATGGTATGTGAAATCAGTCTCCAAGGAAAGTGAGGATAAGGGAAGGCTAAGTAAGCTTATCCTTGATCATATTTGCTGACTGTCATACTAATGTTGCAGATCTACTGTGTTGTCTAAAATTGCAGAAGGAAACAATTTATTTGGGTACATTTTGGAGGTATTGTCATTTTGATGTTGAAGGCGGCCTTGAGTCAAAGTTTGGGTCTTGGAATTCATCAATAAAGATTCTATAAGAAATAGTTCGAAGGGTTTTTCCTCTCATGATTTGGATAGGTTTTTGCCCTGGCTTGGTGCCAATATCTTGTGTACTTGTGCATTTTTTATCTTCTTGTTTTGATAGTTGCTTGATGATAATAACATATGTTAGTAATAAGAAGCAAAATATAAGAAAACAATATCACAAGAAGTTATCATAGTTAAGAGAAATTGAATTATTAAATTGCCCTAAATTTCTCAACACGGTATCATAGGGAGGTTCTACAAAGGGCATGAAGAAGATCACCTCCCTCATGAAGCAATTGGCAAGCATTGGATCAGTGATAAGCTTCATCAAACAAAAGATCAAGCAAGTATGGATTAATCTTATCTCTAGAATCGAGAGATCTACAAAAGTTGATGGCTTATTCTCCGCACTCTTTGACACGTTTCAAGACGAAAATATTTGGGTAATCAATAGTGGAGCTTCAAGGCATATGACAGGACACCACCACCAACTCAAGACTCTCTCCAAGGGAAAGTCCTCATATTTTGTGGAGCTTGGTGATAACAAAAGTTATCCGGTAAAAGGCATTGGATCTACCTCCATCAAGCTTGAATACTGAAGCAACATTCATCTCAACAACATCCTTTATGTTCCAGGTCTATGCAAAAATCTTATTTCTATTTCATCTTTAGAAGAAAATGGTGATAGGTTTACTTTTATAGATGGAAGAGTAGTTATTTTGGCTAAAGGTTCAAGCATTGAAAAAGCTAGAACTATTGGTGTCCGAGAAGGTAGATTATATAGATTAGATTCTCTTGTCAATCAAGCACTTGTTCATATTGAAATTAGTCCATGTGAATTATGGCGTAGAAGATTGGGTCACCTTCGCTACAAAATTCTTCCAACCCTAAATTCTGTAGTAAATGGAATCTTGAATCTCAAAGAAGAACATGAAGGTGTATGTAAAGGTTGTGCATTGGGCAAGATTGCAAAGAAACCATTTGGACATAGCACATCTCATGCTCAAGAGATACTTGATCTCATGCACTCTATTGTTTTTGTTCCCGTGAAAAAATATCTTGGAGGACATCTATAATATGTCACCTTCGTAGATTATCACTCCAGGAAAACTTGGGTTTACCTTCTCAAATCCAAAGATGAAGTCTTTTCAAAATTTAAAGAATTCAAAGCTGAAGTGGGAAATCTCAGAGAAAGAAAGATCAAGACTTTAAGATCTGACAACAGTGGAGAATACACTTCTAAGTAACTTATATCCTTCTGCAAGGAGGCTGGAATTAAGAGGGAGCTCATAGTTCCATTTAATCCTGAGAAGAATGGAGCAGTTGAATGAAAGAACAGGGCCATAGAAGAAAGTGTCAAGGCAATGCTTCATGACCAAGATCTACCAAAATTCCTATGGGTCAAAGCAACAAAGATTGTTGTCTATATTCAAAATAGAAGTCCCCACAGGTCTCTGAATAATTGAACTCCCGAAGAAGCTTTCACTGGAAAGAAACCTATTGTGCACTATCTCTGAATATTTGGATGTCCAGTATATATCCACATGCCCAAGGACAAAAGGAAGAAACTAGATCCAGCTAGCAAGAAGGGAATATTTGTGGGATATAGTAATTCATCCAAGGCTTACAGAATATACATCAAGGAAGGACATCAAATAGAGGTAAGCTAAGATGTAATCTTTGATGAGAATATTACATTCAAAAAGTCAAAAGATATTTCACTTTTTCTGATGAAGAATATATTCCTATATTTGAGGAAGAAGTCAATAAAGAAGATGCTCGTCAAGAAGATGAAGGTCTTAGTGAACCTATCACTATCCCTGAAAAGAGGAAGAAACCTAATTGTTGACCTCCACACTTCAAGATGCTGAAAGACACTAGTCAAGTGGAAAATTTAGAGAAAGTAAGAAACCTAAAAGGTACTCTGGGTATGCAGCCTACATGTCAAAATTGATAGAAGATGAGCCATCCACATTTGAAGAAGCTTCCAATAAATCTGAATGGAAGTATGCCATGAATGAGGAATACCAATCTATAATGAAGAATGGTGTTTGGGAAATAGTTCCTAGACCAGAAAACAAATTTGTGGTAACCTCGAAATGGATTTGCAAGATCAAGCATGTTGTGGATGGGAGCATAAAAAAATACAAATCTGGGTTTGTGGCTAGAGGTTTCTCTCAAGAACAAGGAAATCAGTATGAAGGAACCTTTTCTCCTACAGCAAGATATAGAATCATTCCTTCATTGATTTCTCTTGCAGCATCCATGAAGTGGAAAGTTCATCAAATGAAAAGACAACATTTCTGAATGGCACCATAGACAAAGAAGTCTACATTGAGAAACATTTGGGATTCGAAGTCAAGGATAAAGAAGGATATGTTCATAGATTGAAAAAGGCTTTATATGGCCTCAAGCAAGTACCTAGAGCATGGTATGCTAGGATGGATGCTTATCTACAAACATTGGGCTTTATCAAAAGTCTTGATGATCCCAATCTCTACATCAAAGTGGTAAAGGATGAACCTATCATCATCCTACTATATGTAGATGATCTTCTACTAACAGGTGTAGAAGAACGTATTCAGGAATGCAAGAAATAGTTGACTACAGAATTCGATATGAAGGATCTAGGATCCATGCACTATTATCTCAGACTGGAAGTATGGCAAGAACCCAATGAGATTTACTTGGGTCAAGGGAAGTATGTAGTTGAAATTATCAAGAGGTTTGACATGATGGAGTGCAATCCTATGACAAATCCTATGATTACAAACCTGAGACTATTAAGAAACTCTGAATCCAGACTGGTGGATCCCACAAGGTACAGGAAATTGATAGGATCCCTAATATACCTGGTAAATAATATATGTTTTGCAGTGAATGTTCTCAGTCAGTCCCAGATGGAGCCCCATCATGATTATTGTGTGGTAGCCAAGCATATATTGAGATCCTTGTGAGGAACCATATATCACTGCCTAAAATATGATAAAGGCAAGGATGTACTTCTCACAATATTTATTGATTCCAATTGGGGAGGTAGCAAGAAGGATGGAAGAAGTACTACCAGAGGATGCTTTAGTCTAGGATCCTCAATGGTCTCTTGGATGAGCAGGAAGCAAGAGACAGTTGCCTTAAGCAGTGTTGAAGTCGAGTATGTACCAGCATGTGAAGTCAGTCGGGAAGTGATCTGGTTGAGGAAATTTTTATCTAACTTGTTTGTAGGACCATTGGCTCCTACAATTATTCATTGTGATAATACCATTTGTATAAGAATTTCTGAGGACCCAATGTTTCATGGGAAAACAAAACACATAAATAACAAATATAATTGTATTCGGAAGTTGGTGCAAGATGGTGTGTTGAAGTTGGAGTATGTTCCCACTAATAAGCTAACTGCTGACGTATTAATGAAATCGCTTCCGAACAAGAAGCTTGTGTATTTTAGAGACAATCTTGGTCTAGTTGATATGTTGTCCCTATTTGAGTGGGAAAGATAAACACTACATTTCTATCTTCTGGGAGTGAAGAAGAAATGAAGGATTGAGTTATCATCTGGCATCTGATATTCTTTGAGGATGTGGTAGGGCATCCAAGACAAGAGTGGGCAAGAGGACCGATATTCTTAAGGGTTGGGAACCCAAGATGAGAATAGTCCTAATAGGGAATACTCGGAGAACACCCGGGTGGGTATGACCCTAAGAGAGACAATGATGAGTGTGTTTATAATTCATTACTCTTGCCAACATTGTGATATGATCTATTTGAGAGATAGACCTATTAGTAAAGGCCTTGCTATATGAAAACAATGTTGGTTGAAATGATGTTATAACAGACAGATAACTAATATGACTCTTTGCTTATGAGAACTCTTGTATTGAGAATGTCCATGTACCATGTATGTATGAATACCTCCCTAATTAAGAGGGAGTGTTGAAATAGTGTAACTAGGTTCGGTCTTCATAATGACAAATGTTGTAATAATGTAATTTTTGTATAAAGAAATTTTTTATATTATTGCTTGAGTCATGGGTTTCATGCTCAAGAATTTTCTTGGTCTAGTTGTGGCCTCCATTGAGAGCCTTAGGTTGAGTTGTATAAAATGAAGACAATCATGTATTGTTACACTTGTAAATGTAATTGTTGTAAGTCAAAATTCCTTCTAGATCATCAATGAAATACTCCAAAATGTACCTACCGAATTGATGCAAAGAAGTTACTTGAAATCATTTATTTGGACAATTCTGGAAGCCTCCTATTATGTTGGCCTAATCAAGGGATCATGTCAGCTTAGAGATGAGGAGACAAGCTTATATAAAGGCAGCATTGATACCTCCTCACAACACATTCATCTCTCTCACACAAGGAGTAATAACAAAGAGAAGGGGTCAAAGAAGAAGTAGCCATAGTCCAAGGGGAATTTTGTTCCCTCATCCGAATTCATCAAGGAATCCGTTCACATGTGGGGCATTCAAATATGAACTAGGGCATCATTTTTTATGGGAATATTGTTGGGTTAGAGGCTCGATCTTGTAGTAGTAGAAAGGAGGAAGTTATCTAGAAGAAGTTGGCAAGAAGAACAAAGTCATAGAAGGGCTAGAATATCCCTAACCCTCTACGCAGATGTGACTATATTCTGAAGCAGATGGGTCTATTCTCGGTGCCCTAGAACAGTCAATATTTCGGTATCAATAAGTCTCAATACAAATGATCATGGTATGTGAGATCAATCTCCAAGGAAAGCGAGGATAAGGGAAGGCTAGGTGAGCCTATCCTTGATAATATTTGTTGACTGTCATATTAATGTTGCAAATCTACTGCGTTGTCTGAAATTGCAGAAGGAAACAACTTGTTTGGGTACATTTTGGAGGTATTGTCATTTTGATGTTGAAGGCAGCCTTGAGTCAAAGTTTGGGTCTTGGAATTCATCAATAAATATTCTATAAGAAAGATTTCGAAGGGTTTTTCCTCTCACAATTTGGACAGGTTTTTGCCCTGGCTTGGGGCCAATATCCTATGTACTTGTGCATTGTTGATCTTCTTGTTTTGATAGTTGGTTGATGATCATAACATATGTTAGTAACAAGAAGCAGAACATAAGAAAATAATATCACAAGCAGTTATCATAGTTAAGAGAAATCAAATTATTAAATTGTCCTAAATTTATAAATAGAAGATTCCTCCAAGATTCCAAAGCATGGTTCCACCACTCCAAGTTCCATCATTGGTCAAATTTCCACCCTTGATCTACATGCCAACATCCTATTGTCGGGTTCCGTTCTCGCCTCCTCTGTTGGCCCCTTGTGAATGGAAAAAGTCAGTTTTTAAATATATTTCTCAGGCATCAATTCCAAGAAATGTCTGTTGCCAAACTGGCTGGACGATTATTTTTAAGGTCGACGGTTTCGGGAGGTCTTAATGTCAAACCCCATGGGACCCCCAATTTGGCATGTGTTTTGTTTCATATTGGGCACTGTTTGTTTTGGTTGGGGCTCACCCGTGGGGCGGGCTAATCTACATAGTCAGGTGAGTTCTATCCCCACCGACCCCATAATATAATGTCGTTTTATATGGTCGTTGACATTTTAATATAATAACATTTATATATATGTAACCGATAGGAGGGGTGGGGGGGTGGTGGCTCACCCGTTATTTTTATATTTATTTTATTTTTTTTAAAATAATATTAAAAACCACCATAGGATTTAGGGCTTAGAAATTCAAGTAGGAAAAAATCGCCTTTTCCAACTACCGGAACCCTTCCGACCCTCATGAAAGTGTTAAATTATCACTCGTTCACAGTGCTGCCCAATGGGCCTATTTGACCAAAACTTTGACTCGTCATAACTTTCACATACAAACTTGGATTGAGGTGTTGTTTGAATTGTTGGAAAGCTAGTGACAAGCTCTTCAATATGACCCTGGTTTCATTTCAATCTAAACTATTATATATATATAATATATATAATATATATATTATTATAAGAGGAGAAGAGAGAGAGAGAGAGAGAGAGAGAGAGAGAGAGAGAGATTTGATATTTTCCAAAGTCACTTCTAAATTTTGAGCATTTTTGGAGCCACCTGGATCATTGTGCAGGATCTCTCCATAAGAAAGTTGATTTTTTTTTAAGAATGCTTGGACTGATGAATATATCTAACTTAGTGAATAGGGAGAGATGAACCATATTGGGAGGATTTTTAGGGGTCATTAGAAAATTCAAGTAGGCAACAAATTCGCCTTTTCCAACTACCGGAAACCTTCGTCATGAAGTGTTAAATTATCACCTCACTAGTGGCTGCCAATGGGCTAATTTGACCAAAACTTTGACTCGTCATAACTTTCACATACAAACTTGGATTGAGGTGTTGTTTGAATTGTTGGAAAGCTAGTGACAAGCTCTTCAATATGACCCTGGTTTCATTTCAATCTAAACTATATATATATATATAATATATATATATATATATATATATAGAGAGAGAGAGAGAGAGAGAGAGAGAGAGATTTGATATTTTCCAAAGTCACTTCTAAATTTTGAGCATTTTTGGAGCCACCTGGATCATTGTGCAGGATCTCTCCATAAGAAAGTTGATTTTTTTTTAAGAATGCTTGGACTGATGAATATATCTAACTTAGTGAATAGGGATAGGTGAAGCATATTGGGGTGACAAGATGCTTGGGAGGACTTCTAGTCCACTTGTGATGATGTCTAGAATCCGAAGTAGGGAGGGTATCATTGGTCATGTGGACCTCCAACCTTGGAAACATTACCTAGATCCTTGGGTTGGTGTTACAGCTGAAGCTTGATGATACCTATAGTGGCTGAAGCTTGGAACACACCTTAGTCCCACCCGATTAGATACTCTAGTTAAGTATCTAATAACATATCATTTTGATTTCATCCTTGTACCTATGTATATATGTAATTATGAATACCTCCCTAGTTAAGATGGAGTTTTAAAGAATGTAACTAGTATCAGTCTTCATAATTGTATTTTAGTCAATATGTATTATATTTGTCAAAAGAAATCAAAATAAATTTTATTATAGAATTATTTATTAGCATGGGTTTCATGCTTTATTATTTTATTTTTAGGTCAAAGCCTCGATTGTTGGCTTCTAGGGTTTATTTCAAGATTCTTTGTCAAGCTAAAAGAAGCTAGAATAAGGAAAAAACCCTAGTGAAGAAGAAGGAGACACTTGTCAAGCTAGAAGAAGTTGAAAATATCTATTTTCTACCACATGTGTGAATTTCTGGATAGTTGTGGGAGGGCTGAAATTTCAAATCTGTAGCAAGGCCAAAATTCTAGGAGCTAGAGGGTCGAAATTATGTCTTGCGACTAGGTTGAAGCTATTTGACTAAAAGAGGCTACTGAAGTTTGGATAATCATTCTAGAAGGCTAACTTGGTGGAGTGAGGAAGGTATTTTAGTCTATTTTATTGTCTTGGATTATCTCAATTTGATTTGAATCTACTGGTGGAAGCTTTTGATTGGGTTTTCCCCTTCATATGGGTTTTAGCCCTGGCTGAGTGCCTATATTTGGTTTCATTCATTTTCATGTTTTTTATTTGATGATTGTTTGATGAAAAGAAGATAAAAGAAGAACATAAATAAGTTAATAATAATACAAGAATATTAGAAGTGATTGTCAACATAAGAAAATATGTCTGCCTTCCTGACTTTCTAGCACATCTTACCATACATAACATCATTACACATCACGTTTCATATATCATACACAAACATATATAAATTGTATGTCAATTACATCAAGAAAAGAGAAACTTATCAAAATTGAAGGCTTCCAACAATTGACTAAGGGTAAGTACTTTTCAACCCAATTGCATGCTTAGATACACTTAATATGTCTACAGTTGTGTATTGCCCCCTCCCACATTTATCCAACTTCACAAGTTTGCCAAGGTAAATATGATACAAGTGCCATTATGACATGACCCAACCTCTTAGTTCTAGTTAAGGAAGTGAGGCCTACAAACTGACCACATACTGACATCCTACAGTGATTATAGGTCACTCAGAGGCTGAACAACCACCCCAAGTGATGAAACCTTGAGCTAAAACCATTTTTCTTTGCAATGGGCCCAAAACTACACCCACAGCAAGGAATTCATGTGGTTATGAGGCTATAACTCCACTCATAAGACTAACTTCCAGCAGTTATAACCAAGTATCTTCAATTATGAGCATATAGTCCTAGGATTTGTGCCACCTTTTCAAGCCAACCTCTAGACCACTGCCCATAATTGCCTTAGACCTTCCGAAGTCATTATTAGAATTAAAATAAAGCTAAACATTCAATCTCAAATAAAAAACATGACCTAGACTACCTAGGATACACTAGACGTTTTGCCAATCACATGGAAAACATTTAAGCTACAGGTCATGAACGCATATCTGATCATATTATTCTAAGGTTCATATAAGAATCACCAAGAAGGCTTTATGCCCTCTCCACATAGTTGCAACAACACTTATTAGTCCATACATTCATCAACCAATAAATAACCGAATAATTTCATGACAATATCCATAGATGGTACACATCATATAATCAAAATATAACCATAAAATAACTAGCACATGAACCAAGGAAACTCAACCATAATATCATGAATATAATCACTACGATTATACATGAATCATTATAGAAGAGTATCTCTTATTAATAAATGAAAATGCCAACCAATATAGGGACTTCCACGTACCACCCGACCATAGATTGGGATGAACCAAATCTCTCTTTCAACCAATCACCCATGTGCCATATTCCAAGCATGAATGTGGGATCTCGAGGAATAAACCAAGACAAAACCAACCAGGGCTTCCAGAGGCAAAACCACCTCAACCCTCAACCACAATTATTCCACCTCTATAGTTGCATATCAACCAAATCAATCTCGACCCAAGTTGTCTAAGGCTCCAGGAACTAGTAACTCAACCCACAGCCTTCCACTGCTCCATATCATCTGTACAACTCAACTCCAGGGACTAGTAACTCAACCCACAGCCTTCCATGACTCTAGATAATTTTTCCAACTCAACTCTAGGACTAGTAACTTAACCCACCAAGGGTTCTAGAGCATTTCTTCTGACCTAGGCTCTAGGACTAGTAACTCAACCCAAGTTCCTCCAGGGCTTCCAAATCATTTGTTCCAACCCACAACCATAAGGAACATGAGCACCAATAAGAAAACATGGAGTGGAAAAACCCACAACATCATGGTTATCCAAGATATGGTAAGGCTAAAACCACTATCAATCCAGGAAAATATCCATGCCAATGACAATACATAACCAGAAAATCGCATGCTTATAGCATGCATCCATAAACCAGCAAAGGAATCACACATGCAACATGTTACCTGCAAATAAATATAGTTGTAGTTGTTAATCCAATTGTTCACTTGTGCTTTCCTGCTTTCCTTTTCCTTCTTTCTCCAAATCTAAGTGAATACTAGAGCGCTCCAAGCATGCTCCAAGAATGCTCTAAGATTACTCTAAGTGTGCAAGAGTGTGAGAAAATGAGAGAATGGAAGAGAGATCAACCCAAAATTGTCAAAAGATTGGCAATTGATCCTTGGAAGCCTTTTTATCATTGAGGCCTCTATTTTCTTTCTTTTACTTCAATTTCCCTCTCATACAAATTTGTATCTCTTCACTTTCCTTTTCTCATATTTTATTTTATTTCATAAATAAAATGCTAATTATTTCCACTTTTCCTTTGTCAATTTCCATAGCCATAAGTTAATCACAAGTGATAGCCATCACTATGTTTTTGCGCAACATTCAGCTTGGAATATGTGTCCAATGACCTTGGTATTATTTTATTTACATAGAAAATCAACCGGGGGTTGTTACAAGTTGACCATCCCTTACCCAAACCATGATACCATCAAGGTGAATAAGGGAAAATGTCAAAGCTAATATGGGAAAATAATAGATTCTCAATGGTTGAAATTCATATGGTCTCTCCTTGTTGAGATCCTAAAACCTCCACAAGTTCCAAGTGCCTTTTTGTTGTCTCTACATAGCACAATAACATGCTCTTTATTCCATTAAGTAGCTCCTCCTTTCAATGCTTTCACGTGTAACCAACAAGGCCCCAACTAGCAGTGCCACACTCTAAAAGTTATAGAGGGATTACCACATGAATTCATGAATCAAAATAAATAGTTCCCTTACTAGATAACCTCCACAAATAACTTAGATCACATGCACCCTTATGTTATCATCCTCCACTTGCATGAATGAACAACCTCCCTTACCCATTTGTGTGCACAAACAAAATCATAAATTTCATTTTCCATCACAACCCACAATCAATCATGATTTTCCAAGCTATTGTATTGAGCCCATAACTCTCATTTATTACTAAAAGGACTTCCTTAGCTACCACCCAAGGCTCAATAGTTTTTGGGAAGAGATATTTCCACCAATTAAAATTCAAAATTAAGGATATTGGAAAGAGAGAAAACATTCAAATTTAAAAAATAGCAACAAAGGTTTTGACAAGGGTAGATTAGGATTATTTACAAGGTCAAATCCCATATCCCCCTTATTATTCCCCAATCGTGGTATGTTGGTTCATGTATGTGCTCAAGCCTCAGCGAGGTATTTGCAATCTTTCATTAATAAAAGTAAAATATATTTCATTTACAATGTTTCTGATTTATCCATTTGAACTTAAAATTTTAATCAAATATTCATATCAAAATAAATCAATACTCAGAATAATTTTCTTAGAAATTATTGTTGAATTTGTAACTATGGTCGATGTTCATAATGTACATTTAGTCACTTGTTGTATTTGGTCACTTATTGTAATTACAATTATCATTGTAAAGCATATTTATAAATGCTTGAGTCAAAGGAAATTATTTGTTTTGAGTCAAAGTCCCATTGTGACTTTTTAAAGATGAAAATTTGAAATTTTGAAATGTAAATTTTGGCTCCAAAAGTGACAAGTTAGCTTCCCTCCAAGTCAAGTCGACCCTGGACAAGAGACACCAATTTGGCATAGAAATATCACTATATAAAGGGTATTTTACCTCCTCCACTTGAGCATTCGTATTCTCTCACACAAGATAAATGTTGAGCATGCAAGTGAAGGACAAGGAGGATGAAATTCATCTCTCTCTCTCTCTCTCTCTCTCTCTCTCTCTCTCTCTAGCTTTCACATGTGGATAGTTTCTCTATTTTTCTTATTCACAAATTTTCTAGGTAGTTTACGTCGCAAAAACTTGATATCTTGGAAAAGTCGCAGAAATCATAGAAATTCGAGTTTCTGAAGAAGCCACAAAAGATGCAGAAAACCAAGTTAAGAAGCCACAAAAGCAGCAGAAATTCAAGTTTCTGAAGAAGCCACGGAAAGATGAGTTTCTGAAGTTGACGCAGAAGGCCAAATTTTTTGACATATCGTTAAAGAAAATTGTTGGAGCATATTGGGAGGCCTGACTTGGAGGGGAAGACCAGGTTTGCACATAGGTCTAGGTGTGTCTCTTCTTGAACAAATGAATTTCTTTGTTGAAACAGTTGTTGGGTTTTCCCAGGGTAAATATTATCTTATCTTATGCATTTTGGTCTCTATAGTTCTATTTTTATTTATGGTTGAAGTTATGGATCATAATTACTAAATGATACATTGGAATAAAAGTTAAAGAAGATCTAAATCAAAGGTAATTATCACCATTTCAGGAATATTATGCTAACCTTAATTGCACTAATAAAATCAACAATTGTTAGGGCATCAAAATGAGGATTTAACACCCCCTCACCCTCCAAATAACAATATCCTTGGTGTTAAGTAGTTTTAAGACGTGAAAAAATGGATATGCCTCTTTCATGGTATCCTTTGATTCCCATGTTTCTTCATTTGAACGGAAGTACTCCCATTACACCTTTAATTGTCGAAGGCTTAGTTACGAAGAAATATTTCCTTCCTATCAAGTACACATAGGGGCTCTAGCTAGAACTCTCCCTTTAGTTCCCCATGAATCACAACCAAATCAATTATGTGGTTAGGATCATTCGCGTGCTTTTCAATAAATGAAATATGTAAAACATCATGTGTTTTAACATTTAGTGGTAAAGCAAGCCTTTAAGTTATAGGTTCCATCCATTCAAGGATTTGAAAAGGCTTGTGGTATATGGGTTCAAGCTTGGCACAAGTTACCAGCATTATGGAACTCTTATGTAGCTTTCCCTTGAGATACAAGTGATCCCACACTTTAAATTCTCTATTTGTTTGGTTTAGGTCAACATAACTCTTGTATCTATATATTGCGGTGATTTAAAATTTTACTTGATTCTTAAGACCTCTTGTTCCATTTGCTTTAGCTATTTTTATCCAATCACAACCCTTTTTTCTAGATTACTCTATTTCACCAGGTGTTACATGTTTTTTTGTAAAGTGATTATAACGAGTTCATCTTTGGTGATTCTTGGTAGCCATTGTTGTAGGAAACCTCTAACAAATTTCATTGGTATTCCCATTTCACTAGTTTTCCTATCATGTACCTACGAAGCATGCCTTCTAGTATTTGATTCATTCTTTTTTTCTAAACATAACTTTGTAAAATTTGGCCAAGTTCCAAACCTTTAAAATAGTGCCTTCCAAAAATTTGACATAAATTTCATATCCCTTATAGAGATGATTGCCTTTGGCATACCATCTAGTTGAAAAGTTACCTTCGCAAAATTATCCACAATGTCAATTGCCTTATGGGTTGACTTTAACGAAATGAAACTAAAAACCTTGTGTAGATTATTAACCACTACCATAATTGTATCATGTTTCTTCTTTGTCTTTGGCAACCCAACGATTAAATCTAGTGATACGATCTCCCATTTCCATTCTAAGATTGGTAAGGGCTATAAAAATATCGTAGGGCATTGGTCTTCCCCCTTTACTTGTTAACACTCTATGTATCTAGTGGTATATTCCACAATTTCCTTTTTCATCCTCGACCAACGATACTACTTCCTTATTGCCATGATCATAATTTGATATCCTAATGTCTCAAATAAGGCTTCTTTTGTAAATCATCAAAGAGAAGTCTCTTTAAATTTATGTAGTTGGGTATGTATAGCTAATTATTACAAATAAACATCCCATCATTTGTTATTTGATGATTTTCACATTTCATAGGTTACAGCTGCAAAAATTCTTTGATATGCACAAATTGTGCGTTAGTGCTTAAGGCTTCATTTACCCTAGATTTCAAATCAAAGTCATATCTTCCATTTTTTGCTAAGTGAATCATTTGCATCCTCCTATTAAGCTACATTATTCTCTTTACCCTTAAGTGGTTTATCTCAAAGTCATGCTCGTTAAGAAAGATAGCCATATTTCTCATCAAAAATTCAAATGAGGCTAATAAACCAAATATCTCCGCCCATTATGATTAGTCATCAATATAAATTCACTCTCCATCAGGTAATGCCTCCATATCTTAAGAACATGAATTATAGTTGCAAGTTATAACTCATGAATGGCATAATCCCTCTTATCTTTCTTTATTTTTCAATATTCATAGCTTTTTAAACTACAAAAAATCCTTGTGATTAGCTCCCTTTTTTGCTTCCATGGATTGTTATAGTGTATATTTCTCCAGATTTTTTAAAACATCGGCGCTATTTATCGGGATGGCACTATTTTTAGTGTTGTTTGTGCCGACCAAAACATTTAGGCCATAATACTGCCATAAATTTCCCATGAAATAGTGCAAGATTTAGCTCCTTTTTTGGGACCTATATTATTGCCTTGGTTAGCTCCCTTTTTAGTGTTGGATGTGCCTAAATAGTTAAATAATTAAGGTTTTGGGGTTTAAGTGGATAGGGGATTTAAGGATTATTGGATTTATGGATTTGGGCTTGAGGGATTAAGGGTTAAGGGATTAGGGGTTAGGTTTTAATGGATTAAGGGTCAAGAGCTAAGAGATTTGATGCTTACAAGTTAGGTAGCTTAATGGCTTAGGGATTATTGGTTAAGGGATTAATGTTTAAGTCATGCCTAGGGCATAAGGTTTTATGGATTAAGGGATTAGGGATTAAGTATTTAAGGGTCGATGCCTTAGGGGTTAGGGGTTTTAGGGATTTTTTGTTAAGGGATTAGTGATTAACTAGGGTTTAGGGATTAAGGTGCTTTAGGAATTAGGGCTTACGGATTTAAAGGTCAATGCAGGAATAGGGGTTAGGGGATTTAGGCCTTTATCAAAACTCTTGAAATTTAATGGAACGTCTTCCACCATGCCCATCACTAATGTCATCCAACGATGTCGCACGGTGAGCAGTGAATGCGTAGAAATTTCTTGTATGCATAGATATTTGACATTGTTAAACTATACACATGCATTGACAATATGCAATGGTTTTAAGACTCAAGTGTGCTTGATGTCCCCACATAATCTTTGAATCGTCCATGTTTTCATCAACGTTCATCATGCAGTCTCATTGTCATCATTCGTCATTCCCATGTATGGAATGTTTATCAAAAATCTCTTGAAATTTCATGGAACGTCTTCCAACACGCCCATCACCAATGTCATCCATTGATGTCACATAGTGAGCAATGAATGGGACCAACATTGAAATTGCTTCAAACTATTCATGTATGCATCAAAATTTGACGGTTAGAGTAGAGACATGCCTTGATAGTAGGTGAGGGCTTCAAGACTCAAGGATGTATGATGTCCTCGCATAATCTTTGAGATTGTCTACGTTTGCATCAACATTCATCATGCAATCTCATTTTCATCATTCTTCATTCCCATCTATGGAATATTTTTCGAAGCTATCTTGAAATGTCAATATGGAATGTCTTCCAACACGCCCATAACCAATGTCATCTACCAATGTCACACGATCAACAGCAAATGGGGCCAACATTGAAATTTCTTCAAACTATTCTTGTATGCGTTGAAATTTAACATGGTTGGACTAGGCACATGCCTTGATGGTATGTGAGGGTTTTACGATTCAAGGATGTGTGACATCCCTGCATAATCCTTGAGATGGTCAACGTTTACATCAACACTCATCATGCAGTCTCATTGTCATAATTCCCCATTCCCATCTATGGAATATTTGTCGAAACTCTCTTGAAATGTCACGGAATGTCTTCCAACATGCCCATCGCTAGTGTCATCCACCGATGTCACACGGTGAGCATTAAATGGGGCCAACATTCAAACTTAGTGAGTATGGGGATTAAGGATTGTTGGTTAGTTAATAAGGTTTATAAGGTCATACAATGGAGTTTATTAGGATTGATATATGTTTGGGGCTATGGGATAGAGGGATTAAGGATTATTTGGGTTAGAAACTAGGGTTTTGAATTATGTGTTAGCATTTATTAGGGATAGTTATTAAGGGTTGGGGGATATTTTAAGGGTTTATAAGGTGAGGATTTAGAAGGGTTGGTAGTTTTCAGAGTGTTAAGCATTATAAGTTAATATAGTAGTTATCATCTATAGTGGATATAATAATTTAGGAATTTTTGTTATTAATGCTAAGTCCAAAGGATATATGCATTTAGGGATAGGGGTTATTTGGTTTAAGGTTTAAAAATGAAAAGGGTTTGGGCGTGTCCTAAAGGTTATGGGTTAGGGCATATAGGAGTTAGAGAATATGTTTGTATATGAGATTAGGTTATGGATCATAAATGTTACTAGTTAACAAGTATATTTGTTATGGTTGAGAGTTTATTAGTGATAATGATTACATTTCAAGTGTTAAGGATGATAGCGTTATGCTTTTTTGGATATAGTTCTTATGGTTAGAATATATATTAGATAATAGACGTTAGGGGTCAAAATTAGTATTTTTTAAGGGTTATAGGGGCTTGTGTTTCTCCTTCTTCCTTCCCTTCACCCTTTGCTCTCAAAACATTTTTTTGGTTCTGTAATTCCTGAGATGAAGTTCTAAATGAAACCTCCAACACTTGGCTTTACAATATCCATTGAACTTGTAGTGCTAGGAAAAATTCTGCTACTATAAAGGCTACTTGACATTCTCTTATCATCAATGTTCCTCTAAAATTGTGGTTATTTTGCAGAAGTTTTATTGTCATTCTTCCCATTGAAAGAATATGGAATAAAGTGCCAACAAACATAATAGTTGTGGCATATCTTCTTGAAATAGAAATAAACTATAGATGCCTCAACATACTTCTTTAGTCTCTCCTTATGCTTTCCAATTTGTTTGTTTGGTCCTCCAAGGGTTGGTGTAGTTTTGGATGGTGAAAAATCTCTTGGTTTCCCTCGTCTAAAATTCTACATGCAATTTCGAGTGGCTTGTTTATGATTCCATTTTTAGTTTCCTTTTCTTCCATCGAATTTGCTTCTTTTTCAATCCCTATTTCCTTAACAAAGGTTATTTTGGTGCTCTTTGACTTATTCAAACTCTTTATTCCACTATCCAAGCCTCCATGGTTGGGCCCATTTCCAACTACAATAGGATTTTCAATGCCTTGGCTTCTCTTTCATAACCCTTGGCCATATGTTGTAGCTTGTACAACAAGCCCCCATCATTATATGAATTATTCATAAAATAATGGGATCCTTCTCACTTTTCTTTCTTTTGTGAATTTTAATAATCTATGATCATTTAATTTTAATTTTAATAAATTTGTACATACTTACAATTTGATTCATCTTTCATTTTTTAGAATTAATTCATAATTTGTTTTGATGATATCAATTTGCTTAAATTTGATTTAAAGATTATTATTTATAAAATGTCAAAATTTTATGAAAATGATTTTACAAAGTATCATAACGTGATTCATAAATTGATTAGATTAATTGTCTCAGATTCCAGATATTTGAATATGGGTAATCTCAATCCAAATCAAAGGAAAATATGATTAATTTGAGTCATTTGAATATTGAATGTTAGTGTTCTACTTCCAGATCTAGATGCTTTTCAAACAAGCTCAATCAAGTTGGATTGAAACCAAACATAATGTATTTGGATTCATGTGGAACACTTAATATCATTAGTTTCAACCCATCGAATACCTAGATGTGAAATATGGTTATTTAATCTTCTTTCCTTTAAACTTATTGATTTTTCATTTGATATGTGGCATTTCTTGATTTGGATTTTCAAGGTTTAATGCACATTATTGTTGATAATGGGTCATATCCCACACACTGCATGCGACATTTATTTAAAAAATTGTGCTAATGTGTCCTCTGATCTAACAATGATGTGTTAGGTGATTATTATATCTGGATCTAGAATTAAATTTACGAGAATATCAGTTGAAACTCTTTGGATGTCAGATGTTAGATAAATTGCCATCAAGTGTTTTACATTTGGATATGACCCTAGTAGTTGGAACTCGATTCAAGTCATCCATATTTCCAAATACTTATGATCTAGATTTTTGAAGGGAACAAAATGAAATACAAATTTATAACCAAAGCATAAATATATAGTGAAACTTGTCTTCTATTAATAAATGGAAGGTGTTAAAAATGTAAAAATTCATAATGAAACAAACTAGCTTGAATGGCGGTAGCTTATCTCTAAGTAGATATGTGACAACTACATGCCTTAACCAAAGTGAGTTACAATGAGGTTGAAAGGACCATTTTAACATCAAAAGCAATGAGGAAAAACCAAATATTGAAAAACCTATCCCTAAGAGATAAAAAGCCAAAGGGATTATGGGCCCCATTAGGTTTAGTTAGTAAATCAACTTCCCAGGGTCATAAATTTTGCATACAATACTTGTTTGGCAGGTTAGGTGGCATGTTTGAAAGGTCTAGCCAAGAATTCCACATTTCCACTAACAAAGCATGGGTCTCTTCCATGTAAAAAAATATCATTCAAGGCCTCAAAATCGCCTTAGAAGCTTCGCAAACGCAACAAATATATATATATATATATATAATATATATATATATATATATATATATATATATATATATATATATATATATATATATATATATATATATATATATATATATATATATATATATATATATCTATAATAAATAAAAATAAAAATAATAAATAAAAATAAATAAATAAAATAAAATAAAATAAATAAAATAAAATAAAATAAGTAAATAAATAAAATAAAATAATAAAAAATAATAAAAATAAATAAATAAAATGAAAAATAAATAAAATAAAAATAAATAAAAATAAAAATAAATTAAAAAATAAATAAATAAATAAATTTAAAAAAATGTAAAAAACCTCCTAAGATAGAGAATTTTTCTTTGAGCCAGTGGAGTAGGTGGATGGCCACCAATATCTTTTGAAAATTGTAGCAATAAATTATCAATTTGATTTTTCCTTCATTAAATTGATAAAATCTAAATTTCCACATTAGCAAACAACTTGGATGATGTCAACTTGTGAGATATCACTTGTGTCACCCAGTTTACTTAGTAAATTCAAGTTGGAGGAGTTAGAGTTCAGTTTTGCATGTGTGGTTGCTAATTTGTAGCAATCAAGGTCAATTATCTCAGGTTGCTTTCAATTAAACTAGTTCCAACTGTTAGAGGAACTAGTAGAGGGTCAAGTTGTGTAGTAGGACTTCAGTAAAACTCATTGATCATCCAATTAATTGATCATTAGCCAAAAACGACTAATAAATTTAGAGAATTTGAGTTACCCATTTGAGGTGGAGATTCCAAGGCAGTGTAATTGTAGACTAGTCTTGAGTGTACATGTGTTGCATGCAATCATATGATTAGCCTAAGGAATTTCTCAATTCAATTAGAGGAATTTCATAAATAATAGGGGCTAATTCCTCAAGGAACAATGCAAGTAAATAGGAGCTCAAGCCGAGGAAAAAATTGACTAAGTCTGGGTCAGAGGCCTTTTATGAGCAAAGAGATAGGTTTTGCACTTGCAGGGTAAGCTCAATTGAGCGAAGTAATTTTAATATATATTTATTCATTTGATTAATGAAAGTGGGCATTAAGGTTTTTAGCATATTGTTTTCCCTAGATAAAAATACATGTTGCATGTGTGTTATTTCTTCTTGCATGTCTGAGATTTATGTTCTAAATTGCAAAATAACGTTTACATAGTAGTAGAGTAGGTTTGTGTCTTGTGATTTTGATTAAAAAATCGTGAGAAGTTACAAATCCACAGCCTAATTTCTACATGGTATCAGAGTTGGATTCACATTATAGCAGAAGTTGTTTCTTAGAGGTTTGAATTTGAAGATCAGTGCAGCAGTATTTATTCAGGGCTGAGAAGATAGTCTTCAATGGACTAAAGTTATAGTATGCCTTTGAAGGCACCTCAAATTTTGTTGCATGGAAGGATCATATGGAGGCAATATTGGGTGACGATGGATTTCTAGAATACATCAAGATGGATTTTGCAAAATCTCAAGCATCTGATGTCCAAAACCTTGCTCAGTGAAAGAAATATGTAGCCAAGGCGAGGAGAATAATATTAGAGGGAATACAGGATCATATTCTCTTGAATCTCCATGGAAAAGAAAATTCATTTGTGATATGGAAACCACTAACAGAATTGTTTGAGAATAATAGTGACCACAGCAAGTTGTCACTCAACGATAAACTTTGAAGTATCAAGATGCAAAAGAATGACACAATTTCGTAGTATCTGAGCAAGTTTACACAGTGTTGTGATGAACTTGGCGAGGTCGGTGTTAATGTCCCTGAAGAATACTTGGTAAGCCTAGGCCTTCTGGGCCTTCCCAAGAGCTGGAAAAGCTATCAAGATTCGGTGAACGAGAGGGAGAAACAGGGAGGTAGCACAGGCCTTCATCAGGGAGATTGTGAGATTGCATCGTGTTCCGAAGAAGATTGTGTCGGATAGGGATGCCAAGTTCACTTCCAAGTTTTGGAAGGAGTTGTTTGTCAGATTAGGGACAAATTTGGCCTCCAACACAAATTATCCACAAACATATTTACAGACAAAGAGGGTCAACAAGATACTACAGGATATGTTGACAATGTATGTCATGCATCAGCTGAGGAGATTGGAGGAGTACCTTCCATTGGTTGAGTTTGCATAC
Source organism: Pinus taeda (assembly GCA_000404065.3). NCBI lineage: Eukaryota > Viridiplantae > Streptophyta > Pinopsida > Pinales > Pinaceae > Pinus > Pinus taeda. The sequence goes on from APFE030417744.1 coordinate 33,763, forward strand.
AACAACGATTATCAGGAGTCACTGAGGATGAATCCATTTGAGGCATTGCTTGGGAAGAGGTGTAACACTCCCATCAGCTGGAGTGATCCAATGAACAGGTTACTTATTGGACCAAACATGTTTGCAAACATGGAACAGGAAATGTAGGTTTTAAATAAGAATCTAAAGGTAGCACAAGAGAGGCAGAAAAGTTATGCAGACCAACACAGGGCATTTAAGGAGTTTCAAGTTCGGGAGCATGTTTATTTGTGCATCAATCCCAAGAATACATCCTTGAGGACTGGATCATGTTCCAAGTTGGCACCATGATATTGCATTCCTTTTGAGATCCTTGAGAAGATTAGACCAGTGGCCCACATACTTGCACTACCTCTAACAGTGAAAGTCCATGATGTTTTTCATGTTTCATTGCCTAAAAGATATATAAAGTATGTTGATCATGTTATTGATTGGTATGTATTGCAAGTGGAGTAAGAACGATAATTTTGGCCAGAACCCCAATGCATATTGTAGCGGAAACATCTCATGCTCCGAACAGAGCGCTCAGTAGGTTAGTGTGCATTAGAAGCACTTTGGGCCCAATGAAACTACATGGGAGATGATTGATTAGATGGCAGCTATGTATCCTTCATTCTTTTCCAGTGAAGGAAAATTAGTCTTGGTATTTATACATATTTATGTATGCTTTCTATTGTAAATATCACCATGATTTGAGTTATAAAGATCCAATAAGCGGTATGGTTTTTATATTGTCATGTTGTCATGTTGTCATGGTGGTTTTTCTTTTGAGCAGGATGTTATTGTAAACACTACAATGAGTTGGGTTATAAAGGTCCATAGCCATTTTTTTTTTCTTTTCAACAGTTTTGCTAGGTCTAGGTGTGGTTTAACACTAAGGACGGTATTCCCCTAAGGGGGGTGGATATGTAACAGCCCCAAGTTAAAATCTCGTATAATAGAAGTTAATAAAGGTTAAAAAAGACTAGGGGCAAGGGTCACTTATCCCAAGCTGAATGTTGGCAAAAATATCTTAGTGGGCATCATTTGATGTATTTATGGCTAAGCAAGATTGGAAAAGGAAACAACTAAGGCTTTAGAAAGGAAAAATGGCATTTTTAGCAATTTATTAATGAAAAGCATGGAAATTAAGGAAAAAGGAAAGTGAAACATCACGAGTTACATGTGAGGAGAAAAAATGAAGGAAAATAATGGAAAATTGAAAAAAAAATAGAGGCCTCATTAATAAAAAGCCTTATGAGGATTAGTTGGTACCTTTTTTGTCAATTCAGTTTTGGAATTAGCTTCAGAGAGGAGAAAGAAAGTAAGCAAGCAAGGAAAGGAAAGGAAAAGGAAGGAAAGGAAAGGAAAGCAAAGAAGGACAAGGAAAGAAAAGGAAGGCAAGGATCAAGAAACTTCAACGGGAATACTTGCAGGTAACATATTGCATGTGTGATTTCCTAGTTGGTTTTGACATGTATGTTGTGTGCATGTTGGTATATGGTTCTTTTGTTGTCATTGGCATAGATGTTGTTGAGATTTGAAAATGGATTTTAGCCTAGCCTTTCCATTTATGAATAACCATGGTGTGATGGGATTATTCTTGTTTTGAGCTTTGGATTACTAGATGGTTTTCGAATTTAGGATGTGGTGGTCTCAGTAAAACTCCCAAAGGCCTAGGAATCCCTTGACCGGTAATGGTGGGATAAACAATAAATCCTTAGGGTGGAGACAAGAAAATTCCTCAAGGATGGTGAAGAAATTATAAGGTGGTCGTGGTTTAACCTCTGGGTTCCCTTAGTTGTCTTTATATTGGTTTATCCCATGATATCCTACAATCATGCTTGGAATATGGCACGGGAATGATTGGTTGAAGAGAGAATTAGCTCAGCCAATCTATCGTCGAGTGGAACATGGAAGTCCCGAACTTAGTCGGTATTTTCTTACGTTTAATAAAAGCTAAGTTTCTCTTGCTTTTGGTAAGGAAATGTATTTGTTATTATGTGGCTTTAATGGTTGTTCCCATATTGTTATCTATTTGCTTATATGCTAGTTATAAGCATGGTTATATGATAGTTCTCAATCATGGATCTATTCATGTTTTTACTTGTAACTGAATAAATAATGAATGCAAGACCTAATTGATTATATGAAAGCTAATGTGAGAAGGTATAGACCCTTGTTAAACCTCAATTAAGTTTTCAATCCCTTATGTTCATACTAGCATTCATGACATGTAGGTTATATAACTACCAAGTGTTTGACAAAATGTCAGTCTCGGTTAGGGATGGTCACGTCAATTCCTCGTACTAGTTTTGGCTTGTAAGCATTGTCTTCATGTCTTTTATGGGTTCTGGAAGTTTCATGGATTTTTTAGCAGAGGCTTAGCCCCAATCCTGGAAAGTAGCCTTAATTCTCGCTGTCATTGGCATAGAACTGGCAGAAAAATGCCACATTCGCACTCATGTAGGCCTATGGGAGCCACTAGGAACCCATACTCACATGGAGACCTTGGCAAGGGAGCGACTAGGGCTCAAGGTCAGGGAAAAAAGTGAGTTTTCTGAGGGGTTGGACACCTAGAGGGGTTGGACACCTAGAGGTTGGGTTAGTCCTGTAGTCTTGTGGCACTTGAGGGAAGTCAATAAGGTCTTCAGTTGTCGACTTCACTTCGTTAAGGTCACGAAGGAGGTTGAGTCATATCATAGTTACCCTTAGCTAATGTTTACCTCGGGAAAGGCAATGAAAGTGGGTAAATGTGGGAGGAGGCGGTTAAAGGGTGGTATCAGAGTGGGTAGTGCTCTCTTTCAGTCATATCTAATACAACAAGGTGGTATCAAAGCATGTTTTCACTCTCTTTGGATAATTCTATTGTTGTCAAGGTTATGGTTGTCATGCATGGGATCAAGGTATATAGATTGTATGATCATGCATGGGATCGAGGTATATAGATTGTATGATCATGAATGATGTTGTTTTGATGTTATGTTATTACATGAATATTCTTATGATTGTGCATGTACATGCTAATGTGGACTGATATTGTAGATGACATAAGCCTCCCCTAAACATCACTAAGGTATGGACTTGATTTTGGTATCTATTTGGTTTATATGACATGGTATTCTGGCAGGAAGAAGGTGATTCAAGATGACAAACAAAATGGTAGACTATAGTTCCTGTGACTCCCCCTACAGATCAGTTAGCCAACAAGGAGAAGCGTATTCTTCTTGTATAGTAGATAAATTGAGGAGAATAAGAGAAGAGATCAGAAGTTGCAAGGCAGACAATGACAGGTTGGTTGAGGCTCAGGAAATACTTTCAATGGCTAAGGAGAAGCAAGTTGAACTGAATTTAAAAAGGAACATGACATATTATAGAAATAACCATAAATACAGAGATGCAGCAGAAATAATACTTCATTTCATTAATGTAAAATCCTAAAATATGCTTACAAACAGAAATGGAAATAAACCAACTAGGGCAATGGTAGCTTATCTATGAGAAGAGATGTGGCATATACATGCCTCTGAACTGTCTTACAATGAGTTTCGAAGGCCTATTTATTGTTGAGAAATAATGGAAAACCCTAAACATCCAGAAACCTAACACTAGGAGATGAAGCGCCAAACTATGGGCCCCATTTTGGGTAAATTGGTACATCAACTTCCCGGGGTCATAACTTTGGCATACAATCTTTGTTTGACCCGCACAATACCTCGTTAGAAAGATATATCTGAGGACTAAAACTTTGGGATGAGCAACATTAGTTCAACAACCCATGTTGCTCCCAGTTTTCCCAAAAAACGTTGTTTAGGGCCTCAAAACGGCTCTGGAAGTTCGGGACCTGAAAAACTGCCAAAAAAAGTAAGTTCTGATACAATTAAGGGAACTGAAAAAAATGAAAGAGACAGTTGTGGGGGTCCAAGTGGGATAGGTGGGTGGCCACCAACATCCACCTGGATCATTACTCCCCCCTTAGGAATCAATGGTCCCCATTGTGTTGAGCTCCTCCATGAGATGAGGAAAATTCTACGGAACTTGGTCCTTCGTGAGTTGTTCTGCAACCTCTAATGTGTCCAGTAATGGTGAGAAGCACGGGAAAGGGCGGTACCCATTCAACACTTGATTGAAGCGAAGGAATGGGGGAATGTTGTGATCCAAAGCATTGTTTCCCATAGCCTTGGTAATGGTGTAAGGACCATATCGGAGTGGTCTAAGCTTCTGATGGGCTCGTGTAAGGCATTCTTTTTGTAGATGCAACCAAACTTTGTCACCCACTTGAAACATGTGTGGTACCTAATGTTGATCATGTTGTTGCTTGTACTTGGAATTTTCCAGAAAGGAGCAGCGATATATCAATCCGTTGGGTAGAGGTGCTCTAGGAGTCAGATCGAATGAATGCTTGACCTGACACTGCAACAATACCCCTGTGGGCGAGGAGAAGATGTTCCTGTATTCTTTCATGACCTTATCCATCTACTACTAATATTGTGTGGAGGAACGCTTCACGAGGGTCATGGATGTGGCGACGATCTTCCCCTTACTTTGGGAGCGAACCAGACAGAAAATGAATTTCCTAGTCTGGGAGATGATCTTGTTGCATTTCTTAGCAAAGATCAAAGAGGTGGCAGTAGGTGGGGCTACCTCCGGTATCCTGTATAATGAATTACCCAAAGAAATAATAACAGTGTGAGGCCTTGACTCATACACAACATGTCACTTCCACAAGTATGGTTGGCCTAATAATACATCACAAACATCAAGAGGTGCAACATCACACAATACCTCATATGTGAAGGGCTTGATATTGTAGGGAAGGTGACACTACTAGCGAAGTCGGAAATCTTGTCCTTGGTGAAGCCAACCAATGTTGTACGATTGCGGGTGTGGTATGGTTGGTAGTCCCAACTACTTCATGACCTCTGCTAAAATGAGGTTATTTTGGTTGCCACTGTCGACAATGAATTGCAATGGTGAACCCTTCACCCACATTTATGAATGGAAAAGATGCTCCCCTTCCTCTGGATATTTGGGCTCATTCTTCTGGACCTTGGCAGTGGCAATAGTGGCGCTAGGCTCCACGTCAATGATTTGCTTCCCTTTGTCATTCCCCTTGTCAGGTTCTGACTCAGGGATAGAACATGCATCTGATTCTGAAGCCTTCAACTCAGCCATCAGCGACTGCTTGGTCCGACACTCACTCGTGTTGTGAGTGGAGCTTTTATGGAACTCACACCACTTTCTTGTGTCCTTCTTTGACTTCGTGGTGTTGTTATTTTCTTACGGCTTTGACGGGTTGTCTTGGGTCACCCTACCTTGGATTTATCCTTTGTGAAGAATGTCAAAGGTATTCGGGAAGAAGACTTGACTTGGGATGCGTTCACGAGACTCTTCAAGAAGAAGTACTTAACGGAGAGGTACTATGATGAGAGAGCTAAGGAGTTTTATTAGCTACATATGGGTTCTATGACAAGTGATGGGTACACTAGAAGATTCTTGGAGTTGTTGATCTATGTGCCATATATCAAGGAGGAGAAGGCTAAGATTCAAAGATTCATCAGTGGATTTCCAACGTCATATAGAGATCATATTAAGTTTGATGAGCCTAGATTGTTAGAGGAAGCCATTCGTAAATTGAAGCATTGTTATGAGTAGTCAAAGCGAAAAGTTGAGCCTAAGCGTGACGTGAAAGGAAATGAGAAAGTCAAAGGAAAATGGCCACCGAAGCAGGGAAGGCCTCAAAATGTAGAAGAGAAAGAAAGTGTTGCTCCTTACTATAAGTTCAGGACAGTTGAGAAGGGACATGTGTCACAGCCTAGAGAGTAGCGTATTAGAGGTGATAGTAGAGCATCGTTGCAATGTCGGATATGTGGAAAAGATCACCATAAGAAGGATTGTCCATTGTACCAGGGAGGTAGGCCTCGGATCTCTAGTACTCAGGAGGTGCAGACAATTGGGGATTTTGGTCACAGCATTCCTCATATTTATGCAGTTGTGGACAACAGGCAAGCAGACCGCCAGGCATCTATAATTGAGATGGAGGGTAAGCTCTGTGATCAAGTTATTTCCATTTCGATTGATCCTAGATCTAATTATAGTTATGTTAATCCTAACCTAGTGGATAAGTGTGGCTTGAGAAGAGAAGTGCATGCAGAGTCTTGGTTGGTGCAGTTGGCTACAGGTACGAAGAAGAGATTTCATCATTGGGTAAGAGCTTGTGCATTTGTCGCACTAGGAAAATGATCAACAGTTTGGATCTTTCACTATCCACAAATGTGTCCCAGAGCATTCCCCTGCAAAGTTCAAATCTAAATCATCCCAAAGAAAGTGGAATTCCTGGATCCCATGGTAAAAACCCTTGTTTTTGGCTACCTACACAGTTCCATAGTTGATTTTTGTGCATATGCAGAGAAGACCATTAATATATGTGCATAAGTACACATTTTCTTCCACTATGACTTTGAACATGACTTAAAGTATGTAAAAATAAAAAGTAAACTCTGGAAGCATTGTTGGCAACATCTATCCCAACCAACAAGCTTCGAATGGGTGCTTATTCAGAACTTATCCCTCCTATCATGGAGTAACTCCCCTTCCTTTGTAGAACCTCTATCCCACTAATAGTGGAACTCATCCCTTGGAGAATGGATCCATAAATTCTTGGCCTATAAATATGCTACATATTTTGAATAGAGAGAATTATTAGAAGTAGGCTAATGTTGTTGAGAGTAGGTAGGAAAGATTTTCTTGCAAGGGAGAGGGTTGGAGATTGTAGAAGGGACTTGCAACATCAAGGGGTTGTAAGGATTTTCTCCAGTTTTATGTGTAGCTTTTTACTATGTAGATTCAACAGTTCATGTAATATGTTAAAACACAAGACAATAATCTACTCTACTCTTCAGTGGAAACCCAAATAGTTCGATGAAAACAATAAGCAGAAAAGGAAGAATATCAATCACACATAACACAATATTTCTCTGTGGCAAGAAACTGCTCAAAACCCCGACTACCTATATTGCATTAAACAGAAGATCTGAGAAGAAAATTCAATGCTTATTCAACCCGAACAATTCCTGGCCAAGTATGATCTAACTCTCTGATTCCTAGGTTGACTCTGGCCAACACTTAGCCAATTTACTAGTCTTCCAAGCCCCTACTTCCTTGCGTTCATAGTCAAAGAATCTAGATGAATACAATATGTTTTGTTCAACCTTGAGCTCAACCTGCACAAGTATTTCCTATGCTCTACCTCACTGACTTCCTTTGGCCAATACTTAGCCATATTCTTATCCTTAAAGATCCTAATTCCTTTCCCAATTCCTTATAGAATTAGCATGTATTTAAAGGGAAATCCTTACTCTATAATTGTGCAATCCAAATATAAGTCCTCAACTGATTGCATGCACTATATGTGAAAAAATAATAATAATAATAATAATAATTGATAGTAAATTGTCCCTGAACTCTAATCTCAACTGGATCTTCCCTTGAACTGACATGCATGAGTTATTTATGAGTGAATCTTCAGTTAACTGGTGTGGTACTGGTGATGCATTGGTGTACTACTCCACTAGTATACTTGTACTAGTTCCTCCAACAATTAGAACTAGTTTAACTGACTATCACTCAATGAGACTGAATTATCTAATTACAACTCAAAAGAACTCAACTTGGGCCCATAAAATTTAGGGATCACTCTACATGACTCTAGATAGACTTCCAAATCAAATTTCCTAAGTCAATTAGGTCGATTTAACTTAATTAACTATTACAAGTTTGTATGAGAATAGAATTTTGATTTTAATTCACAAGTTAATTCAACGACAAATTAAATTAAAATTTATATATGTTATTTTTAACATTTCTTGTTGTTATTTTCAACACTCTCTATCAATAATAAAGGAAGTCAACTATATCCTTATCTTGTACCTTTGGAATGTTATGCATGCAACACTTTTAACTATTTTTGTTGCTACTACAACATCTGCAACGAAAAAGCATCCAACCTGAATCAGTATGATGCATATGTCACCAAAGTCTCTAACTGCTACTAGATTTGCCTCTGTCAACTGAAAACTTTGTGCTTCTGCTAACTCTACCTCTGTGCCATCTGAATTATTGTCAACTCTACTTTGTGCTCCCCAATATCTGACTGCTGCTAGCCTCTGCCTTTGTCACTCTGATATTTGACTACATCGACCCATCCTACTATTGTGTACTATGGGCTCCCGTAGCAAGGTAATGATCCATGAGACAAAACCTCTCAATGGATCCTGCCTAAGTTTCTTCTCTCTTGGGACTATTACTTCACATAGCCTCACCTCTCACCTAGAGGTATAGCTGCATGTGCTTCCTTCTGTCCACTTGCCTCAAAATTTCCCCCTACTAGAGGTCTCTACTTGAGTGGATGCCTCCACTCAGTCTCGTTTCTGATTCTCCAATTGTGGTTGCTCCACAACTTTCTAAGATTGCTTCTTCTCTGCTTGAGAAGATCTCTCCACTCATTCTCCTCTCTGTTTCTCTAATTGTCGCTGCTCCACAAATTTCTGAGGTTGCTTCTAAGGCTACATGTTGAGAGGTAATTCATGCTCCCTCTCAACCACCAAGTCTCTAACCTTTTCCTTGATCCCCAAGGCTTTACATGCATCTTGTATCTCAATTGCATACAGGATCTTGACTCGCACACCAATCTGTTTCATCTATCCCGCCGTCACAATATTTTCTAAAAAAAGAGCTGATTTTAAATCGATGATATCTCCCTCGTCTAAACTCCATATTTTAAGGGAAACCCTCACTCTATAATTGTGCAATCCAAACGTAGGTCGTTAATTGATTGCATGCACTATCTGTAAAATTCATAAAATTATACAACTGATAGCACATTGTCCCTTAACTCTAGTATCAACTGGGTCTTCCGCTGAACTGACATGCATGAGTTATTTGTGAGTGAATCAACAGTTAACTAGTGTGGTAGTGGTGATGCACTAGTACACTAGTACACTACTAGACCTCTACTAGTTCCTCCAACAGTTAGAACTAGTTTAACTGACTATAACTCAGTTAGACTGAATTATCTAATTACAAATCAAAAGAACTCAACTTGGGCCCCTAAAATTTAGGGATCACTCTACATGACTCTAGATAGACTTTCAACTCAATTTCCTAAGTCAATTTAACTTTATTAAAAATTTCAAGTTGCTATGAGAATGAATTTCGATTTTAATTCACAATTTAATTCAAGGACAAATTAAATTAGAATTTCTAGATGTTATTTTAAACATTTCTTGTTATTTTCAACATTATGAATTTAAGAAATTGTTCTTTCTTAGTTACATCTTCATTGATTTAATTGTAGGATTTCTTGATCACCTACATAGGTTTTGGTTGCATAATTGATCAGTTCATATATATAATTTCTTAATTAGTCCATTTATCTCTTTACAAATCTCTTTCAGGACATTACGGAGAAGTTGTTGGGAGCGACAAGAGGACATCTAGATCATCAAGGAGCGAGTGGTCGAAAGCGTTGATGGACTTCATCAATCATTTTGTTAAATCAGCAAGAGGCTTTTATCATTCTATTTGCTTTCAGCTAATCGGAGTCTAGAGAAAGGTAGTAGTTCATGTATGTTTGTTACTAGGGTTCTGCTGATGCCTCGAAAATCGCTACAACAACAATGGGGATAACCACCCGGTCCGGACCTTAAAGCAGCTCCTTTTCCATTTGGTGTGGTGGCTCTGACTGGTTTAACTAGGTCCAGTTACCTTCTCCCTATTGCTATTGGTTTATAATG
>APFE030417744.1:56733-87568 GCA_000404065.3 Pinus taeda
TGTTTGAGTTTTCGAGATTAGGATTTGATTTGGAAATGAGTGAATTTCTTAAAATCCCGATAATTAATGATTTGGCTGCATAACTAAAAATGGAAAAATGTTAGTAAAAACTTGTTATGGGTTAATATTTAAAATGAATGCTTTATTGAACTAATTTATTTACAAAATGGAATATTGTACATTTTATGCATTTTTAACCGAGGCTACATAAATGATGAGACTTCAAAGGTGTGCCATTTTCAAACCAATTGACCAAATGAGGTGAAACAAGCGTCAATGGGAAGCTTATAAAAAATTGATTCTAACAAAGCAATCAAAACAAGATTCCAAAGAAAATGAAAAATTGGCAAATGTGTAGGGCAATCAACTAAATAAAAATCCAAAAGGTGATTTGCCAAAAATTTTACAGAAAGGGTCCCCATTATTTGAGTTGAGCAAGTCAAAAATGGGGGGTTGTGTTTTTACCACAATAGGTTCTTAGAAGTCTAGGGAGACCACTCTTGTCCACAAGAGGGATTTGTTCACATAACAAATTGGCGACTCTGTTTGGGAATCGTTCCAATCTCCATTAGTTTTCCTTGTTTAACCTTTTCAACCCGCTGCACAAGCCTTCTTTGAGTGTCTACAAATTTTAGAAATTTGGATTTTGGACTGGAGTTGATTTATTTTTATTTCTCCTCAATTTTCCCATTGTGTGCACTTTTACTTTAGGCACAGTGTGCACTTATGCGCATTTTCCTTTTAGCAACAGAGCGTATTCACATTGGTTATTCCAAAGCCTGCGCACATGCCTAGAAATTTTGAAAAACTTACTTATTTCCTCTTCAAATCCAAATTTTTTGTCTTTTCTTATTGTTTTGCACTTGTTTGAACCTTCTATGAGTGTTTGTCAGTATGATTGAATGTTATTTTGAGTTTTGCTTACAATTCATCTTCTTTTGCAAATTAGGGTAGAGTATTGTTCCACAAATAGTCACCCTATCAAAAGAGAGATTTGTTGGTCCTGTTGAGTTGACTCTCTATCTTTCTTCTGTCAATTATATCATCTTTTATGTCTAGTTTTCTCTTTTGCAAAAGTTTTTTTTGGATATGAAATTCAATGATTTACAAGATTAGGTCTTGTTTATTAAAATACTTCTTATGCTCGTTCTAAAGTGAAAAATCATTTTTCTTTCTATTTGTTGAAGTGTTCATGAATTGAATTAGTTATTGCAAGAAAAGTTATAGCATCCAATTAGGGAAAATTCATTTTAGTGAGTATTGGTTTCATGTTGCATTGTTCGAATTTCCAAGTGATTGTATGAAAAAAAAAGATTTCTTGTTTGCTTGTGTTATTCGGAAAAGTGAAATTTTGAAATTGTTTTCAGATTCAGGTAATTTGCAATTCGATGTTTGCATTTTAGGAAAATGGTTATAGTGGGGTTTAGCTTTTTTGTTTATTTCAGTTGAAAAAGTAAAAGAATATTTCCTTACTATAGATAGATTTTCATTGAAACAAAAATATCATATCATCATTTTTTATTGCATTAGGATTGCGCCAAGTCATAATTTCATCAAGTTTCACATCCATTACCTTTGCATAACAACAACTATTAAAATCATCATTAATTAAAATCAATCTAGAAATTTTTATTATTAGGGTTATTTCCACCTACATTAGATTAAGTTGTAGGGATTTGGAATAGAAAAGTGAGTAAACTTTCCAAAGCTACAAATAAACACTACAATCTTATGATAGGGAGATAAATCCAGTTATTTCAATTTTGCTCTAGGAAGCTCCCCTTACAAGGAGCCAAGCATGAGATCATATCAAATCTGGTGAAGTTATCGTACCCACTTCATTGGCTATGATACAGTGATTTACACATATTATGACGGTGCCAAAAGGTACTTTGGGTCACCTGAAAGGAAACCTCCAGTTAACCATGTTGAGGATCTTTCAAGGGGATTGAGATTTGCTACTCTACCCTTGCGTGTACATCTGATCTGCGACCCTTCCCCTAGGTAGAATTGTAGTTGGTAACCTTAGTGACCATAATCTTAAGGCTATTACCCAAAGTGACAACAGAGGGAAGATCTTGTTGTACCTGGAATAGATGTTGACTAGACTCACTTGTACTTTTTGGATGGTAATCCTCGCTCAATATGGCATAAGTGAAGTTACTTGCACCAGATTATTTCATTAAGTAGGTTGTCAGTGTAACTTGTTCCACTCGCTCTATCTATAGCCACTTTTACTTTGATTTCTGTGACATTGGATTTCATTACCAATTAGTGATTTCATTGTGAAAATCTTGCTTGCATGGTTTGAATCCTTAGATATTTTAGCGTGTATCAATTGCTTGTTTTTACTTTTTAGTGACCTTAGGATTGGATTGTGAATATTGTTTGATTTTGTGATAATTTTCATCCTGGATGAATCACCAAGACAATCACATAGGATGGGAGGCAAACCTCTTGAATATACACTAAGTCGGTTGGAAAAGATAAAAACTGAAAGATCCAATGCAAGAAGTAGAATCAGGCTTAGTTTACTCTGGTCCAGAGATTACTAAAGTATTTCAAACTGAATCTAACATTGGTGAAGTTTCATATACCGAACTAACTGAACCAGAGGTAAAACATCCCGACTTTGAATTTTCTCAACCTGAATCACCTTCGGTTGTTATAGCTCTTACTCCTGAGCCACCTTCACCTCGAAGGAAGTTGATAGTTACGAATAAATTACCTCATGGGTTAATTAGCATTAAAGACCTTACCGAAGAAACTGAGACACCTCATTCTCCATTTACCAGTACTCAAACTTTTGACCCAATAGTTCCTTTCTCTCCTTTCCGACCTGACCCTTGGTATTCAACAACTTTGAGTTTTTTAGGCTAGAATTTGTCACCACCACGCATTCCTTTTTATTCACCATAAATAAATATGTCAGAAATTTCTATTGGGAGCCACCCTATTGAATCCTCTATGTTTACTACCTCCCTGGAATCATTATTGTATGGTGGTCCATCAGTTCCTTTTGGATACCAGTCACTTGCTAAGACCTTTACAGGAGCATCCTCTTCTCCCCAACCTTCTACTTGGTCATCTGGTTCATCTACATCTATTGTTTAGAGCATGAATTCCATGCCTGAAGTGCTTACGGCATCAGACCAGCAAATTCACATGGTTTCTGGTAATTCAAGTAATCCTCAAGTAACCTTGATTGCATTTATTACCATCTTGGGGGGCAACCACCTTATCCTCCACCTTGAGGAAAACCTTTTATAGAGGTCCAACCTTTTACGAAAACTTATGGTCAGATACCCCAACCTGGTCTAGTTCACCCTATTGTAAATCAACCTTTACTGGCACTCCTTATCCTGGGATGAAAACTATTTGGAATCCTTCTTTTAATAATAAAAAAATGGTCTAGGTGCTTCATAATTCCACTTTATCAACCTATTCATCCAACTAGGCAAACTATTCCTCACATACCTATTCCAGGTATTGTCATACCTGTCCAGCAGCATGTTCAAGGAATTCCTCAAACATTTGTTCAATAACATGTCCAAGGAATTCCTCAAACACATGTTCAGCAACAAATTCAACGACCTATTTAGAGTTCACCATAGACCCTTGTTCAAACACCTGTTTCGCAGTCGGTTCCAAGTTCTCCTCAGACATCTATTCCAGGAGTATTGCAAATGACCATTTCAGTAACCCCTCAAATATTTGTTCCTCAGACTACTGAGGCTATCTCGTAAGCTTCTTCTTATCAAACTATTCCTATGGTCCAGTCTATACCGCAGATTCCTATCGACAAACCCATTGTCAGAATGTCGTAAACACCTTTTCAAGGTCAAGCTGACTAAGTTCCACCTTTTGAAGGACAATTTTTTCAAATTCCACCTTTCCAAGGTCAAACTTTCCAAAACCCACCTTTTCAAGGTCAAATCATTGAAATTCAACATGTTCAAAGTTAATTTGTTCAACTTCAACCTTCGCAAGTGCAACCTATACAGGGGCAATATTATTTAGGTAAAATGGGTCGAGCTCAACCTTTTCAGAGTCAACCATACCCTAGGCATACTTATCAAGTCCTTTTTCAACCTCAACTCAGTATGGTTCACCCTGGTTACCCTAGTGGAATTCCAATTCCAATTGCTCATGTTATTTTAGGATATCCTAGATATCTGCCTCCACGGGTTGTTCTTAACCAGTAAATTTATTAAACTTTACCGCAAGACCCTAATTAGTGGTTATTGTTTATTACAACGCTAGGTTACCATATTTGACCCAGTTAACCAATGATCCTATTTATTATTATCCTTTTTGGTCAGCGATTCCTACCAAGTGACATACCCAAATTCAAAGGAAAATCGAGAGAAGATTTGTCCAATCATGTGATGACATATTATCTTTGGCATGCATTGAATTCTTTAATCAATGATTCCATCCCTCTTTTCCTTTTCAAATGAACTTTAACTGATTTGGCAGTTAAATGGTACATTGAGCTACCACACACTTCTTTCCATAACTCTCTCCCTAACAACAACAATTTTAACCCACTTTCAATTACCAATATGTTATGATATTGGTACTCAACTATTGACGTATTTAAAACAATCGAATCGATGCACATCTCTAATCATATCCATGAATGGAGACATAGATGTCACTTAGCCAAGGTTTTCTTTCTAGATCATATTTTAGTTGACTGGTTTACAAAGTAACTTCTTCCCATTATCACGAAAGATGTGTCCAAGGGAGTTGTCGTCATGAAAGAGCAGGTAATTTCTCATGCCCAGTGCTTCGACTTAGTCTACACTCAATCTGGAACTTTCTATGAGAAAATCCCAAATTTATCACGCCCTACGTGTGAGCCAATTATTACGTCTCCTATAGGATATAATTTCGATGATGGTATTATAGGTTCTATTAGCCAGCAATATAAGGGGAAAAGGAAAAATTATAAAACTAATTAGACTTTGGCCATACAATATACACCATCTGAAAGCCTTTCTCCAGAAACTACTTCTGAGATTAATGTCGTAGAATAATTTACTCGCAAGACAAAATCAACCGGAGGTAAAAAGAAGGGGAAAGGCAAATCAAAACAAAATATTTCTTCCAAAGAGAAACCTACTAAAACTGATTCTACTGACAAAAAACAAAAACCTTGCTATCCTTGCCTTATTTGTAATGAGGATCACTATACTAAGGAATGCCCACATTGGGCAGTGGTTTCCAAATTTTTTAAAGGTTCTGTTTTGAAGGATCCATTTCCTTCTCAAGATAGAAAATTAGTTTTTCATAACACATATTCCTCTTCCATGTCACAAGATCTTGATGATGTATTTACAAGAAGTTATGGTAGCTACGAGATCTAAACATTACGGGTCTAAACGTCTTGTTGACAATGCAAATGAGGCTAGTTAGTTTGGTCAACCTTCCAATTCAATTCCTCCTCCTCCTTCTAAACCATAACAGATCGTGAAATTGAACCCTAACATAATGATTCAACCGCCTCCCAAAGGTGTGCTTTGGAAATAAGCTTTCAATCTACATGCTAGACTTGCACAAAATTACAACATTGTTGAAGACATGGCTATGTCTCCTTCTACATTGTCAGCTTTGGAGGCTTTGCAAACATGCACAACACGATGAAAGATTTTATTGTCATCCATAGGATCTATTGATCCGCAAGATTCTAACCTAATTATCTTTGATCTCGAGAGTCATATCCCGAGACTCCCTCGTCAACTAACATTCCAAGTTCAAGTTTATTCTAAAACTTGAGGAGTATTTTTCACAGTTGTTGACGAAGAAGCTTCTACATGCATTATGCTGATTGCTTATTGGAAATATTTAGGCTCTCCAACCATCAATCAGTCACCTACCACTCTAAAAGCCTTTGATGGAAGATTTTTTGTCCATATGGGATCCTGAACGATTTACCCATAGAGCTAGAGGGAAAAATTGTCGCAATTAAGGTTGAAGTTGTTGATGCTCAGTTTTATTACAACCTTTTTCTTGGTTGAAGTTGGACCTATTTTATGTCTGTAGTGGTCTCATCATTGTTTCGAATTATACAATTTCCTCACAAGGGAAAATTTGTCAAAGTAGACCAGTTGTCTTACTACACTTCAGACCCTAACTGTACGGGTAGCATGCCTTTTGTCGGAAAATCGAATTCTCTTTATGAAGGTATTGGTGTTGGTTTACTCAATGACTCATCATTGATGGGAAACTTTGCGTTTCCTCCACCAAATTTTCCTTCTAATATTGCCGAGGTAAACATGATTACATCAAGCACTATGTCATCCTCTGATCCATGGGTAGTGCCTTTAGAGTCTGAGTTAGCCTCCTATGGCAATGAGATGCCTTTGAGCCCTTTTGAATTGGATCATCAGGCAGTACAATCCTTTTCAAACCTTTCATATTCTGATATTGATCGAATGGATAACTATATTAGGATTATTCTCCTTTGCCTTGGTTAGAACCAGTTGCACTCTTTAATACTTTTGATTATACATTTCCAACTGATGAAAGTATCAAGGAGGTCATTGTTGGGTGTGGATCCTAATTATCTTCTTTGTTCAAAGGTATCGTTGCATTAGACCCCTAAGCGCATCGCCAAGGGGTCCAGGGGGGTGACAATGATTCTTTAGAGCCTCCCCCTGGCAGGGGATCAGGGGTAGCGCCCTCGAAGCTAAAAATAGATGTAAAATTGCCTTGTAAAATGTTGTAATTTCATAGTCAATCTGGGTTTTTCATTAGGCGGAAATCTAATGATAGAAGTTATGTTTAATTTAGGTTTTTTTCCCTAGAAGGAAACCCCTCACTATGTATGAGGGAATTGTATTGCCGCTATGTAGATGTGTATTCTGAGCGAGAAAGAGAGAGGAGACTCTGTGAGAGCGAAGAGGGAATTGAAATGGATCTACTGTAGGTTGTATCTCTTCATTTTGCTGGATAATATAAAAGGAAGGACTGGCTGTTTCTTCGTGGACGTAGCCCCAATTGGGTGAACCACGTATATCTGTATCTCTTTTGTTTTATGTGTTTTTTGTGTTTATATTTCTGCAATATTTTTATGTGTTCCATTTCTATGTAATTTATAATTTTCTAACAACTGGTATCAGAGCCGAAGGTCTATTTGGCTGATAAACTCGCAAGAGAGAATGGTTCCTGGTTCGAGTGGGAGCAATGGCGGAAGATGGTAGGTTTAGGGTCGAAAAAAATAATGGCCAAAACTACCAATTGTGGAAGATGTAGATGGAAGATTACTTGTATCAGAAAGATATGTACCTACCATTGAGCGGAAAGACAAAGAATTCGATGAATATGACAGACCCAGAATGGGATATTCTCGACAGAAAGGCACTTGGAACAATACGGTTGTGCCTAACAGCATCGATAGCCTTTAATATTTCAAAGGAAATGACAACATAGGGGTTAATGTCGACATTGGCCAAACTATATGAAAAACCCTCAGCCTCAAATAAATTTAAGTATAAAATAAAGTAATAACAAACATAATATAATTATTCATAAATAAATAATAAATAAAAACAAAAAATAAAAATAAAAATAAATAAAGAATTAATTAAAACCCATTACATAAATTCTCATTTAAAAAAAAAAGCATATATATATATTAAAATATTAATTTACATTTTAACTAAAAAACAAAGAATACCAAATTAAACAATTAAATTATTACTTATATGAGCATAAAATTAATAATTAATAATTAAACAATTCAATTACATAGTTAAATATTTCAAACTCAATTTAAATTATTTTATTTTATTTTATTTTATTAAATAGCATATAATTAAATCAAAACCCAAAAATTACAAAACAAGTCTGGCAAGGTCGGCTTCCATTCCATGTGCATCTCTTAACCCTATTTATTCAAGCCCAAGGAGATCTGTCCTACACAATTACTGATCTATCCTGATGATGAGCCACGGTGGATGGCTCGAAACGTCAATAGAAACAATCATGAATGCGAGAACTCCGGAAGAAAACAACACACAAAGCACTGATTGCAGAAGCCTGAAAACAATAATATGAAGGTGTCAGAAGGTGGATCTGTTGTTGATCATTTAAATGAATTTAATACAGTTACCAGCCATTTAAGTTATGTAGGGGTAAGTTTTGATGATTAATTTAGGGCTCTGTTATTTTTGTTCTCATTGCCAGAAAGATGGAATGGTTTAGTTATGGCCATTAGTAACTCTATCTCTAGATCTAGTACCTTAAAGTTTGATGATGTTGTTGGTGCAATCCTTAGCGAGGAAATGCGACAAAAAAGCTCTGGTGAGACATTAGGTAATGCTTTGACTGTAGAGACTAGGGGAAGAAAAATGGAAAGAGGAAAGAGCCCAAGATATCGCAGTAAGTCAAGGAAAGACAGATCCAAGTCCAAATCATGGATAGTGTGCAAGAAATGTAGGAAGAAAGGACACCTGAAGAAACAATGCAAGTTTCAGAAGGGAAAAGAAGGAGACGCTCAACAAGAAAACAATCATGAAGCAAATGTGACAGGTGATGTGTTGCAATATGCGTTAATTCTTTCATTAGAAAATAATTTTGATGTCTGGGTGATAGATTCAGGGGCCTCATTCCATGCCACACCTAATAGGAAACATTTTCATGATTATGTTCAAGGATATTTTGGACAAGTTCGATTGGGTGATGATAAACCCTGTAAAATCATTGGAATGGTAAAGTTTTCATAAAACATCAAAATGGGAATCAATGGCTATTGAAGGAGCTAATGCATGTTCTATATCTGAAGAAAAATCTAATTTCAACAAGGCAATTAGGAGGTGAAGGTTGTGTAACTACTTTTACAGATAAAACCTGGAAATTCCTAA
The DNA here is from genome assembly GCA_000404065.3 of Pinus taeda. Lineage (NCBI taxonomy): Eukaryota > Viridiplantae > Streptophyta > Pinopsida > Pinales > Pinaceae > Pinus > Pinus taeda. The sequence continues at coordinate 65,604 of APFE030417744.1, forward strand.
AGGATCCCTGGTAATATCAAAAGGAGAAAAGCTTGGTACATTTTATTTATGCAATGGTATTTCTAATTTTATTAATTCTTTAACCTCTACAGGAGCAGATACAACATTGTGGCATGATAGGCTCAGGCACACAAGTGAGAAGGGGATGCAGATTCTTCACTCAAGAAATTTTTTGCCAGGTTTGAAGCATGTTGATTTGGAATTATGTGAGAATTGTGTTTATGGAAAACAGAAGAGAGTTAGATTCCTCGGAGTTGGGAAAGAAAAGAAGAGCGAAAAATTAGAGCTTGTGCATACAAATGTATGGGGACTTGCTCAAGTATCATCTCTCGGTTTCTCTCGTTATTATGATACTTTTATTGATGATGCAACCAGAAAAACTTGGATTTATTGTATTCAAAATAGATCTGATGTATTTTATACTTCCAAGAAATAGAAATTTTTGGTTCGGTATGAGGCAGGAAAAAGGTTGAAGTGTCTCAAATCAGACAATGGAGGTGAATATTGCATAAAGAGTTTGATAGGTACTATTAAGATAATGGAATTCACAAAGAGAAGATAGTTCCAGGAACACCACAAGAAAATGGTGTGTCAGAAAGGATGAAACGGGCAATCATGGAGCATGCAAGGTGCATGAGATTGCATGTAGGATTTCCTTTACAATTTGGGGCAGATATAGATAGTGTTGTTTATCTAATAAACAGAGGGCCTTCAAGTTCCTTGTATTCCAGAGGAGGCATTAACACGTAAAAAGGTAAACTACTCATTTTTAAAGACGTTTGGTTGTGAAGCCTTTGTCCACATTAATAAATAAAATAGAACAAAGCTTGAGGAAAAATCAAAGAAATGTACCTTTATTGGATATGGTGTTAATGCTTTTGATTATCTCTTTTATGATTATGAAAAACACGAAATCATTAGGAGCAAAGATGTCATATTCAATCAAAATGTTTTGTATAAGGATCAGATGTAGGAAGAGAAACATGAAAATGAAAACAAATAATACACAATGCTTGATGAGATCACCGAAAAAGTGAAGGTGCCTAAAAATTGTAATGATCAATAGCCACAACAACAACAATTGCAACTACAACAACAACAAGCACCTCAAACACCTGAAAGTGGCGTTAGAAGATCTACCCGGATAAGTAGACCCCCTGAACGATACTCTCCTTCATTATATTATGTATTTTTGATTAATTCCAGTGAACCAGAATGTTATGAAGAAACAATGCAGATAGAAACCAAGAAGAAGTGAGAGCAAGCCATGAAAGAAGAGATGGACTCCTTAGTACATAACCAAACTTGGGATTTAGTCAGGTTGCCTGCAAGTAAAATAGCATTGCGGAATAAATGGATTTACAGGTTGAAGGAAGAATATGGAGGTAGAAAAATGTATAAAGTTAGACTTGTGGTGAAGGGATTTGCACACAAAAGGGTATATACTTTGATGAGATATTTTCTCATGTTGTTAAAATGACTTCAATCAAAACTATTTTTTTTTTAGCTGAAACGGGTATGGATTTTTATTAATAAAGAGCTCCAAATGGCCGAAGCCTTACAATCTTCAGTGCAGGACTTTTACATTTTCCTGTTACAAGTTGATGTCTTTTTCATGGGATGCAAATTTTTTCTGGTTCTCCCTCGTTTATGTTGAGGTCTCCTTGGCTCAAAAGACATCCTTTATTGGCATAATAGTCTGCTTCTTTATTTGATTCTCTGAGAATATGGTAGCATTTAAAGGAAGTTAAGTCCTGTAGGATATATCTCAGCCTTTGCATATTCTTATTTAAGCTGGCATCATTAAATTGACCTTTCGAATGTATCATTTTGATCAGGATTTCTGAATCACTGAATGCTTGCAGCTCCCAGTGTCCTCTTTCTTTGGCTATTTGACATGCTTTTATCAAGCTCAAGATTTCTGCTTGGTTGTTGGATCGGTGTCCTAGTCCCCAACAAAAGGTTTCTTTGGTGCTTCCGTCAGAAGAGTATATGAGTCGTCTAGCTCCCGCTATCCCAGGGTTCCCTTTTGAGGCACCATCAAAGAAGATTGTAGTTATTCCTTGCTACCTCCACCAACTCTGAAATATTTCATCCTTATCTCTTAGCCTCCACTCAGGATTGAGTTGGGGTTTTCCAATACTTTGGATCCGTTGGGTTAATGCAAGAGTTCCAAGCCAGCTCTTTTCCTCCTGTTGCACCAAAGAGTCATCTTTGAGTTTTTGGGAGTTCAAAGTTTCCAAGAGAAGGCCTTTTGCTTTTGCTGCTACCGTATTGGGTGTCCAGACTACATTGTTGAAAATCTGCTCATTTCTAGCTAACCATAGCTTCCAACACACAAATTTGGGAATGGTGATCCAGATTCTAGCTCATGAGGAGTTGAGGGAGGACAAAGGATAGCAATCTTTCCATGATAAAAATAAGTCCACTACTGAAATTTTAGTGGGGATTGTCGCCTTGAGTACTTGGAGTATGAGTGTCCAAACTTTGTTTGCAAATGAGCAGTCTATAAATAGGTGATCCATGGTTTCCATGGCCTCTTTGCATAGTGAGCATCTATGCAGACCTACTATTTTCCTTTTCAATAAGTTTTCACCAGTCAAAATCTTTTTGTGCATTAATATCCGGAAGAAGAAGTTAACCTTGGGTAGCGCCAATGGATCCCATACCTCCATCCAAAACCTTGCAAGGAGAGATCTATCTCTGTGTGATTGCAACAACTCATAACCTTTGGCTGAGGAGTATACTCCTGTAGGTCCCCAACCCCATTTATCTTTTTTTGTCTTGTGCACCGGAGCTGCTTCACGAAGTTCTTCTTTTAGCATTTCTATTTGTTGTGATAAATGATCTGGTATGTTACTAAAGTTCCAATCAATCCAGAACCCAAATTCATCCCATTTTGAGATATCATATATTGTTTTATCTCCTCTACTTTTAAGAAGCTCGCAGATTTCTTGCAGGCTATCATTTGATGCTAAGGCCGACTACCCCATTATACGATCTATTCTCAACTTGAGATGCTTACCATTCCCAGGGATATGATACAGATTTTGGGAGAAGAATCGCAATCCTTTGATACACAGTTGCCATAACAGTGTGCTCCTTTTTCTATTTGCGTTTTGCAGGTTTCCGAGTTTTTCATTTGGTATATATTTATGCCTCAATGTTTTGCTGACAGGGTGATTAGGGTCGCTATGGAGCTTCCATAGTATCTTTCATCCCAGAGCTGTATTGGTGAGGTCCGGATCGTGAATTTGAAGGCCTCCTTCTCTCAAGGTTCTCTTTGTTGTCTCCCATTTGACCAAATGGAATTTGTTCTGATTTCCTTTGCCTCCATGCCACAGAAAATCTCTCATGATTTTATTAATTTTCCCAGAAATCGACTTTGGTGTCATGAGGTAGGATGCTTGATATATTGGTAGAGATGAAAGAATGGATTTCATCAGAGTTAATTTGCCACCATGAGTTAGCCATTGACCTCCCCATGCAGCGATTTTGCCTTTGATTTTTGTTTTTACTCCTTCACACAGATTGACACTATTTGTGCCCAGTGTTAATGGCAGTCTAAGATAATTGATTTTGTCCCATTTTGAGTATCCGTTGAACCCCAAATTACGAGCTATTTTTTGAGTTTCTTCTTCTGCATTCCAACTATAGACTGTGATTTTCTTTCACTGATTAGTGCTCCAGTTGCTTTGCAGTAGGCTTGGAGAGTATTTCTGAATGCATAGGCTAGTCTTTTTGAAGCTCCACCCAACATGAGGGAATCATCCGTGAACAGGGCGTGATTTATTGCTTTGAGATACTTCGTTATTTTCAATCCTGGGGCAGCTCCTGCTATCATGTCTTGCTCCAACTTTCTGCTCAACGTATCGACCATTAAAATGTAAAGAAATGGAGAAAGAGGGCATCCTTGCCTTAGCCCCCTCGTGCCTTGGAAGAAATCAGTTGGTCTCCCATTTACCATAGGCGCAATCCAAGGACTTATTGTACAAGATTGGATCAGTTTGACAAATTCTTGGTTGAATCCGAAGGAAAGTAGAACTTGATAGAGGAAGGAAAACTTTACTCTATCGAATGCATTGGCCATGTCTAACTTGATTAGTATGTGTTTCTCATTTCTAAGGTTTTTGGAGTGAATGGCTTTGTGAAATTGAATTACGTTATCCAGAATGTGTCTCCCATTAACGAAGCCTCCTTGCAAATCTGATATGAGTTTGTTTAGCAGTGGCTTTATTTTGTTTGCAAGGATTTCCACAATTATTTTGTATGAAGCATTGCATAAAGATATTGGCCTAAACCTGTCAAAGGAAGTAGGGTTTGACTCTTTCGGTATTAAAGCAAGGAATGTTGAGTTGGTGCTACCACCCAGTTTTGCTTTCTGAAGGAATCATTTTATCATTTGAATAAGATTTGTTTTGATTATGTCCCAACATATCCTGTAGAAGTGAATGGTGAACCCATCTGGCCCAGGGGCTTTATCTGGATTCGTGGACCAGATAATTTTGCTGATTTCTTCTTCATTTGTTTGCTACAACAATGTTGCATTGTCCTCTTTAGTGACCAGCACCGAAATGTTCTTTAGGAATTCTTTGTTGTCTTCTTCATAGTCATCATTCTCTTTACTGTAAAGATGGTGGAAATGTAATGCAACAACAGATTTTATTTGATCTATTCCTTTGCATGACCTCCCATCGGAGGAGGTGATCTCTGTGATGTGATTCCTGGAGAGACGGGCTCTACATTGTCGATGGAAATATGTTTTGTTTCTATTTCCGACTTCGAGCCAAAGGCTCCAAGACTTTAATATCCAATATTCTTCTTCATTTCTTAAGGAGCAAAATGTTTTGCATTGGGCATCTTGCTCCTTTTCTAGCTCTGTTTTAGTTATATCTATTGTATCCATTTCACTTTGCAGCTTTTCTAGGTGTTGCACTAACTCCATTCTTTGATCTTTAGGAGTATTTGATGGGAGTTTACTCCATTCCTTGAGGGCCTTTTTTGTTATTTTTTATTTTTGTTCCCATACGTAATTGGGGTAGCCATTGACTAAGGTGGACCATGCTAGTCCGACGATTTCTTCAAAGCCACTCTTTCCATTCCACAATGGGTTGAATCTAAAAGGGATTGGGCCCAGATTTTCTTCCTTCTCTAACATTAGCCAAATGGGTTTGTGATCTGAGGTAAGCTTGGGAAGAATGGCTGATGAGATTAGCCTCCTTTCCATCAACATTGTGCTTTGAAACAAGAACTTGTCCAATCTGGTGGATATGTGGTCTTCCCCTGTCCTGTTATTGGTCCAGGTGTAGAGCCCTTTTCTTGGTTTAAAATCCAGTAGGTCCCATTGTTGTATCATGTCTTCTACTACATAGATCATCTGATCCTTACTAGTCCTTCCCCCTATCTTTTCTTTTTCATTCATCACTAGATTTAGATCTCCAACTATGATTATGTTGATTGGGGTATTTAGTTCCAAAAACTCATTTAATGTTTTCCAATAGTCTTTCTTTTCAGAGTACAATACCAGTACATATAAATTGAATAATTCAATGGTTAACTTACTTGCTATGTGCTTCAACTCTGTGAAGCTCTAGCGTTGTGTGTTGTGGGAGTTGACAAGCCTGAATTGGTCTCCCTTCCATGGGGTTACTGTTCCACTGGAAGAGCCTCTTACACTTGTTTCTTTTCCTACGTTCTTCTACCATTTATTTTTGTTGATCTCTAGAAGGACCTCCCCTTCTATCTTTGTCTCTTGGAGCATTAGGATGTCTGTTGGTTCCGCTTTCAGTAGATCTTTGACCGCTTCAATTTTCATCGGGTTCCCTAGCCCTCTGCAGTTCCAAGAGACGATTTTCATTACTTACTATTAGGGTTGGTTGGGTCTCCTCCTTTTGGTGGCCTTGTCCTTGTACTTCTGTCGATTGACATTTCTATATTGGGTTGACTTCCTTGAGTCTTTTGCCTTTCATCTTCTTCCTCCCTTGCTTCTCTGTGGGACTTTCTTCCTGCTCTTTTGGGAGGCCTTTCTAAGATCTCATCCTTCGATGAGCTTGGTGATTCATATAATTTCTTTCTTGCTATGTCGGCATAAGAGGGGGAGGGGACTACTTCGGGGGTTCCCACGTTTTTCCCTTGCTACTGTATTCCTTTCTTGTTTGGAGGGGATTTGGGTTGTTCACTGTTGTCCTTATTTACTTCCAGATCCTCTGCGACCTTACTAGGCTCTGCATTTTGAGATCGTGTTTTCGACATGGGGTTGGAGTTCCCATCTTTTTATTCCTACCCCATTGGCCCAGGGTTGTTTTCCTTTGTTATTCCTTTGCTTCTAGGTTTTGTTGTCCCTGCTTTTTGCACTGCAGTCCATTGTTCTACTTTCTCGCTCTCTTGTGCTTCCTTTTTTTGCAATGTCTTAAGAAATGGCCATAGTTGTGACAGTGTCGGCATTTGAAGGGTAATTGCTCGTAGTCTAGCTCCTGGATGTGCGTCCAGTCTTCTGCAGTAAGTTTAATTGCCTCTGGCAGCCCTACTTCCAGATCAACCTCCACGCAGATCTGTGTGCATGAGTACTGATCCTTTCGCAATGCTTGATCAATATACCTTCCAAGTGAATTGTCGATAGCTTGCAGTGATTTTTTATTCCAGCAATGTAAAGGAAGATGAGGTAGGCGGATCCAAACTGGAACAACAGACGGCACATCCTGGGCTGGGTCGAAATCAGGGGTCCATTTGTTCATGTATAAACCCTAAGGCCCCATGAAGTATGGGTCGTTTCTGAAGATGAGATTTTTATCCTCATAGCTTTCAAACATGAATACATAGAATCCTTTTCCTACAAAGTGGCACTTGATTCCTTCTGATATGAGCAGCATCCAATTCCTCTGCACTCAAGCTTCAATAGATTTGGGAGAAGGCCAAAGCTCGGTAAACTGTCCTATGAGCACTCTATTTTCAAGATTGATTGTTGATCTACATGTTTCTGCAATTGACAATTCCATGATTGGGATGCAGTCCAGCTTTTTAATGAATTTCGGTTGAGTCTCGGACAGTGGTCTCTTGAGAGATCCAGTGATGAGCTTCTTGAATGTGAGGAGTTTAGGCAGGGGAGGGGAGGGACCGGCACCCTCGCCGACTTCCATTAGAGCTACAAACCTATGAAGAGGTCTTTGTGGTGGCGATGTCTAGGTCACAGGCTGCGCAGTGCAGCACAGCGAAAAAATTCTAGTGTTTTATTTAATATATAGAATACATATTTTAACCATAAATAATTTTTTTGTTTTTCAACTGGTATGATTTCATTAGAGAATACATCAGGCTTGACCTGTGGCTTGAGAAACTACGATCCAGGGTCATCTAAGTCATCAAAATCACCCGGGGATAGCACACAGCCTGGGCCACACCAACCCTTAACATGACTAGATTTTTGCCCATGGAGTTTCGAACTAGTGACCTTCACATAACAAAGTGACTTAACAATACACCCCTTTAATCAAAACTATTATAAGTCTAGTAGCAACTGAAGATTTGCATCTTGAGCAGTTAGATGTAAAGACAACATTTCTTCATGGGGATTTGGAGGAAGAAATATAGATGTAGCAGCCACAAGGATATGCGGTAAAAGGGAATGAGAAACTAGTGTGTAGGTTGAAGAAGAGCTTGTATGGCTTAAAACAGGCTCCAAGGTAGTGGTATCTAAAATTTGACAGGTTTATGTCTGAACAAGGCTATACTAGATGTCACTCCAATCATTGTGTTTATCTCAAAAGGCCAAATGATGGAAGTTATATTATATTGTTATTGTATGTAGATCGTGATGTAGATTGCAAGCTTGTTGTGGGTTCTAACATGCAGGAAATAAATGTGCTCAAAAGAAAATTAGCAAACTCATTTGCAAAGAAGGATTTGGGTGTTGCAAAACAAACCCTTGGTATGAGAATAACTAGAGACAAGAAGAATCGAAAATTAACATTGTATCAAAGTGAGTACATACAAAATGTGTTGAAAAGATTTACATCCAAAATGCAAAACTAGTTAGTATACCTTTGGCTAGCCATTTCAAACCAAGTAAGGAGGTGTGTCCCAAGACTCAGGAAGAAATGGCTTATATTTCTAAAGTTCCATATGCGTCAGCAGTTGAAATCTTAATGTATGCAATGGTATGCGTAAGGCATGATATTGCACATGCAGTGGGAGTTGTAAGCAGGTATATGAAAAATCCAGGAAAAGAACATTGGATGGTGGTGAAGTGGATTCTCAGGTATTTGAGAGGTACCATAAATCAAGTATTATGCTTTGGTGGTTCAAACATTGCTCTACAGGGATATGTTGATGCAAATATGACGGGTGATAGAGATAACAGGAGGAGCACCATAGGGTATGTGTTTACTATAGGTGTAACAGCTGTCAGTTGTGTTTCAAAACTGCAAAGTGTTGTTGCACTCTTAATGACAGAAGCAGAGTATGTTGCTACTACAGAGGCTAATAAAGAAATGATTTGGTTACAAAGGTTTTTGGATGAATTGGGTAAGAAGCAGCAGTTGCGCAAGTTATATAGTGACAGCCAGAGTGCCATACATCTTGCAAAGAACTTTGCATTTCATTCCAAGACTAAACATATACAGCTCAAGTACCATTTCATAGGGTCAATGTTGGAAGTTGGACAGCTGATGCTGGAAAAGATACACGCTAGCCAAAATCCTGTAGATATTTAACAAAAGCTGTAACCAAGGAGAAACTGAGATTCTGCTCGATTTCAATTGGTCTTCAAGTATGATGATGAAGATGAGAAATGATGAACCTGAAAATGCTGGGCGCAGTCCTATAATATCACAAGCAATCTGCGTTCAGGAAATACAACAAAAAAAACTTCTTGTTGACTTTTAAAAGGCTGGAATGCTGAAATAGAAATCCTATTTCATATTAAACACGAGATCTGAATCCCTTTGTTGCATTTGTACAGAGCGCAGCCCATCCAAATCTTTAATTAACATATAACAGGTACAAAACATGGTTTTAAAACAAACACTTGCAGCATACACATCTTTCACTCGCGGAAACTAACAAATAACAACAACTATGTTACAATTTAACCAGTCTTATGCAATCTATTTGCATCTGGCCACAACATAAATAATATCGAGTTATTCTGCATTAAAACGTTCTTATGCCACATTTCACGCCCAGAAATTTTGTTGCAACATATAATCTAATTGCAACCTGTGTCTTTTCTGTATATCACAAAGAAATCTGCGTTTTCATTTCACTGGCCTTGAACACGATGTACAGCATCACGATTCACCAAAGTTTTTGTCTTTCCACAACACCAACGCATGCACCAGTTGGGGTCATCGATTCACTGCAGTGGCATGACACGTTTTACTTCTAGAAATTAGAACGACGATCCATAAATTTGGAACTGCCACCATTTAAAACTGAGTTCAATCCGACTTCCGGATTTATTGCGATATGATGGAGCACGTCATTACTTCCGCTCTGATGTTGATTTTACTGAACCGTTACAACTAATACGATTTATCCTCCTCGGTTGTTGCCGGTTGACACAATGTCACTCCAGGCCTTCTCATCGAATCAATTCAAAATTGGATTCCCTGTATTAATGTCTTCAATTTATCGAACTCAACAGCGTTAAAAGTGAACAAAAACGTTGAATCTACAACAAAAACAAAATTCAAAACACATCGACCAATTTCAATATTTAGATCAACGTTATTTGTATTCAATTGTATATATATCACAGTCACATATAATCAAACAAATAGAACTCGGGTTTTTGGCATAACAGACCACCGTTCTGCGCCAAAACCATTCTCTTTATTTATCTGAGCTTCTGCTCTGCAAACTTCACACCAAAAAAACTCCTCAATACATAATCTTCTAATTATAAAAATTCTAACAATAAACTCCTATCTATTTGTGCTCGCATACACCTGTTATGACAATCTTAACAATAAGATATACACGCCTATTACAGTAATAGCTAATTATTTGTGAAGTCGACTTCTTTAACAAACTGAATTTTAATACACAGCAATGAATTCCACCTTGTCAGGCCACAACATGTGGACAATTTTCCACATTGCTGGCCACTTCCGATGCTCCTGCATCAAGAAACAGCCAAGTCCAAAGTGGAGTCATTTTCCAACAAATGAAGCAGCGGTGGATTTGCTATAATCAGTCTCCAAGTGGGAGATTGTTGGGTGTGGAGCCAGATTATCTTCTTTATTCAAAGGTATCGTGCATTGGACCCAGTTCGTAATGGGGCAGCAATGTCTTTCATTTATGTGCGCTGCTAGGGGGGTCCATGGGGGGGGGGGGGGGATGACGATTCTTTAGAGCCCTCCCCCTGGCTGGGGATCGGGGGCAGCACCCTCGAAGCTAAAAATATATGTAAAATTGCCTTGTAAAATTTTGTAACTTCGTAGTCAATCTAAGTCGTTCATTAGGAAAAAATCTTATGGTAGAAGTTATGTTTAATTTAGGGTTTTTTGACCTAGAAGTCGACCCCTTGCTATATATGAGGGAATTGTATTGCGACTATGTAGAAGTGTATTCTCAACGAGAAAGAGAGAGGATATTTTGTGAGAGAGAAGAGGGAATTAGAGTGGATGTGATGTAGGTTGTATCTCTTCATTTTGCTGCATAATATAAAAGGAAGGACTTGTTGTTTCTCTGTGGACATAACCCAAATTTGATGAACCATGTCTATCTATGTCTCTTTTGTTTTATGTGTTTTTTGTGTTTATATTTCTGCAATAATTTTATGTGTTCCATTTCTTTGTAATATATAATTTTCTAACATTCATGACTTCAGATGAAATGCTATAGAACGATTACCATCATCATTGATCTTTTCTACCTAACCCTGAAAAAATAAAGAATTCTTTTTCAAATATGTTTTCACCTGAGATAGTAAATAGTCTAGGATCACCCATTTTATCATTTCAAGTTGAATCCGAAAGGAATTTGGGGAATATTTCTGCAATAATTTCCATTAACCTCAGTTAAAAAGGGATTATTGAAAATATTCACATAGGTGCCTCATGTTCAATCGAAGAAATTTGAACATATAGGGTCGTATTTCAAGAATTTCGTGACATTTTTGCCTGGTCCTATGAGGAAATGCTAGGAATTGGTCCAAGCATTGTAATACACGAAATTAAGGCTTATCTAGATGCCAAACCTATCAGACAACAATTATGTCTGGTGCATCCGCGAAAAGCTATTGTGATTAAAGTTGAGGTCGAGAAACTGCTCAAATCAGGATTCATATACTATGTTCCCTTAACTGATTAGGTGTCCAATATCATACCTATTAACAAGAGATAGGGAACCATTAGAGTATGCATCGATTATAGGGATATCAATAAGGCTTGTCCAAAAGACAATTATCCTACTCCCTATATCAATCAAATTATTGATGAATGTGTCGGAAATGAAATGTTCTCATTTATGGATGGATTTTCTGGCTACAATTAGATCAACATACTCCGAGCACATCAACGCAAAACCAATTTATCTGCCCATGGGGGACTTTTTCCTATTGTAAACTCCTATTTCGTTTGAAGAATGCAAGTGCAACTTTTCAAAGGGCTATGTCTTATGCATTTCACGATATCAAGCATATTGTGCAACCTTATTTGAATGACTTTCCATCTCATTCACTGAAATGGGAAGACAATCCAATGCATTCAAGAGCAATCTTTATCAGATGTCGTCATTACAATATTCGCTTGAATCCACATAAGTGTGTTTTATGTGTGCAATCTGGTTGATTGCTAGGTTTTTTCATTTCAAAGGAAGCAATTCATGTCGATCCATTGAAGGTTGAGGCTATTTTGAATCTGCCTCCTCCTTCCAATCTTCGCCAACTCCAAAGTTTGCAAAGGAAGCCAAAATTTCTACATTGATTTATCCATAACTACGCTGAGTTGACTAAAGGTTTTACTCGACTTTTGAAAAAGGGCATCCCATTTATCTAGGATGAAGTGGCTCAAAAGGCCTTTGATGCACTTAAATATGCATTTACCCATACACCATTGTTTCATCCTCCCAATTATCACCGAGACTACTTTGTATACTTAGCCGCGTCTGATTTCACCATTGGCATGGTTCTAGTTCAGGAAGATGAATCGAATGAAGATCATGTGATATATTACTTAAGTCGAAATTTGACCAAAACTTAAGGAAAGGATACACATGTGCACAAATTGGCCATGGCAGTTGTTCAAGATGTCCAACGTTTTTGTCACTACATTTTATTGTGCAAAATTACTGTGATTTCTGATTGTAACCCATGGTTTACATTAATACTAGACCATTGTTGGGGGGTCAAGTACTCCAAGCAGATCAAGATCCTATAGGAATTCGATTTTGAATTCATTAAATCCAAATCTAAGTAATCATTAGTATTTGTTGAACTGTTGTGTGATTTTCCCTGTACTGAAACTGAAAATGTGGCAAAGGGTTCTCTTCCAGATGAATCTCTCTTTCTAATTAGTACTTTCGATCCATGCTATGGAGATATCATCATTTATCTTTAGACCCAGACATTTCGGCCAAAACTGAGTCGAACTGATCATCGTTGAATCTAGTATCAATCGCAACAATATGTTATTGTTGGCGATACACTTTTTCGTCATGGTGTCGATTGTATTTTCCGACGATGTTTAACTCACGAAGAAGTCGAAAACGCAATAAATGGCTTCCATTATGGAGCTTGTGGTGATCATATATCATGGTTTTCCACTGCTCAAAAGACTTTGCACGCAAGGTAATTTTGGCCTTCTATTTTCAATGATTGTCTAAATGCAGTCCGGAAATGCCATAATTGTCAAATATATGATCAGAAAATGCGTGCACATCCAGTTCCTCTTCACCCAATCATTGTTGTTGGTCCTTTTCCTAAATGGGGCATTGAATTTATTACATGTAACCTTCACTTGGTCGGGGGGCATGGGTACATTATCCTTGTGGTAGATTATTTTACAAAAAGGGTCGAGGCGATGCCTACATATAAGGAAGATGGTGAAACAACATCCATTTTCGTGTTCAATCATATAATTACTCAATTCGGGGTTCCACAAGCCATTGTCACAGACCATGGTAGTCATTTTCAAAACTATATGATGATTGATATTACCACGAAGCTAGTCATGCGTCATGACAATTCTACTCCATATTACCTGCAAGCAAATGGAGAAGTGGAAGTTGTTAACAAGGTATTAACCACCATGATTAAACGGATTATCAAGATTCATAAACGAGAGTGGCATCTAATGCTTTATCCAACCTTGTTGGCATTATATTGTACCACAAAAAAAACTTCAATTGGTTTTACTCCTTTCCAGATCGTCTACGGCATGGAAGTAGTTGTATTGATTGAATGCAAGATGTTGTCTTTGAAACTAGCAATTGAGTTATTACTAGCCACTTCTGCTTAAGAAGAATGTTTCTTGTATTTAGCATGTCTCAATGAGACTCGCCGTGATGTTGCATTAGCTAGCGAGGCCCAAAATAAATGACTTAAAGCACAGTAGGATCAAAATGTCAAACCTCGTTTGTACGCATAAGGTAATTTAGACTTGCTTTACGATCAAGAGCACAATAAGTTAGGCGCTTGTAAATTTGAGCCTATGTGGCATCGCCCTTATATTGTAAAATGTGCACTAGAAAAAGGGGCCTATGAGATAGTGGATTATGACATAATTCCTTTGGGAAAGCCCAGAAATAATATTTACCTAACGAAATATTATGCTTATACTGTTTGGTGAAACATTTATATATTATTGTACCATATTTTATGTGTGACAACTTTTAGCATCTCTTTGTGATTTTTCACTACTTCTCTTGCTTATGTTGTGTTAAACTTGATTTGCAGATGTCGATATTCCCTCATATTTACATTGTCTTCACTGATGGCGCTAGTCACAGTACTCAGAATTTGTTTTTCGCAGTCTAGGTCATTCATTCGCCCACAAACGAATTAGTTTCTATTCATGGGATGTGCCTTGGTTGAACAATGAACAATATTGCAAAATATAGTGTAGTGATTGAGCTATTATTTCATGCCATTGCATTTGGCATTTGTCGTTTGATCATTAGGTTAGATTTGGAACTCGTGGTATTACATTTGAATGGTGTTTATTTAGTTAGAAGTGTTGCCATGTTAAGGATGTTTTTGCAGGCTTGTATTTTGGAAAGGGAGTTTGATTATACTGAATATCAACATATTATGAGAAATTTAAGCACATTAACAGATGCATTAGCTAATTGTGTGTTAAATTGGCAATTTTTAAAACATTTGTAAATAAATCAATGCAATATTCATTCACATATCATCCAAGATAGATAGAAATAGAAGTGGTATTTTTCATTAGATAAAAGTTTGTTAATAGTGTGTCTTTTACAAAAAATGTCATCCAAGGATATGAGGCCCCATGGCCTTTATTTTCCAAACATGTCGATACATCATCAAAGATAAAAAAATCTAGCCCTCAGACTAGTGACTACGCATGATGGTGATCATGGTAGCATACAATAACACGTGCTACTCATCGTAGCAAACAACTAATAGTTCCAGGGAACCCCTGCAGTATGCCTCTGGTAGCGGAGAGGCAAATCATCTATAGTGGCATTTGGGATGCCCAAATTCAACCTCTCAAGGTTGTGCTCTATCTCTATCATTGTCTTTGCTGCATCCAGGTTCTATAATATAGTAGAAATTGGTTTCTTGCCACGATGATCATATCTACGTAATCCAATTGGTCTCACTGGGGCCACATATGCATGATAATTTCGGATAATTAGTTTTGGATGTGAAAAAATAGAAAAAAATGAAAATATTAAAAAATCAACCAAAATGTGAAGTTTTACCTATATCACCCCACTGCATCCCAAGAGTTAGTGGCATGTTTGGATCTCCTGTGTAGTCCTTTCCTGCATACATAAAGTCTTCGATCATGATGATTTGGCTTTCCAGCTACTCGAAGAAGTCATGAGTAAATTTGATTGTTGGTCCTTCACCACCTTCATGGCGTGCCATAAGTGTACCCCATTTTAGCATGCGAGGGTCATGAGGCCCTCCTCTCTCTATAGATACCTGTGGCACCAGAAGAGGAATTCACTGTAAAGAAAATGAAATAACGAAGGAACCATATCCAAAAAAATTTAGTTTGTTCATTTTGACCCTAGTTAGTTTCCCCTTCAGATTGGCAACTACAGCCTCACTCCGATTAAATATGGTACCCTGAAAACAATCCACAGCAATCTGCATCTGAGCATTCGTGAGAAAATGTAAAGCTACACTACCACACAGTCGTGCAACAGTAAACTTGATGGCTTTCAAAGGAATTTGTGCTATAGTCTTGATATCAATTCGGCCATCTTTGAGAGTGGCCCCATTAGTACAATATCATATCAAATAGGTAGCATTGGTCTTGCCACCTCGCCTATGCTCATACAGGTTGATTTCTACTCCACGGCATGGAAGTCCACTTAGGAAGTAAATGTCATCAACATCAATGACAAGTCTATGGTCTCTTACTATGAAACATTCTTCTTGAACTGTTATCACCAAAAAAATGATCATCTAACCTAGTTTACTAGATGGATCGAAGTACACCATGTAAATCCAATTTTACCATAATAAAATTGCTTCCACTTTGAGAATTTACTTAATAAACCACCTTTGTTAAGTAAATTATAATTAAACCCATGAAGAATAATTAAATAAATCACTATTTATTTGATTTTCTTCTAGGAATAATTAATTAAAGCAATGATCAATTATTATTCATTGTCATATTTGCCCCAATTATGAAAAATCAACAGATAAATTATTAATTATCTTATTTTTCTAGCAATAATTAATTAATCACTAATTGATTATTATTCCTTGTCAAATTTGACTAAATCCCTTATGAATAATTAAATAAATCATTATTTGTTTATTATTCCTTAACCAATTCTTTGTTATGATAAATAAATCATTTATTTATTTATTATTTCTAAATAAAAGTTTAAATATTTTTTTCCCTCCTAACCAAATATAACAAAATATTCCAAGTGGTTATTCCAAGAATGGGGTTAATAATATTTTATTATTGTTCATTATTCGAGGATAACTCAATATTTTGTTATAAATAGAAGGGTTTTCATTCATTATTCACTTTTGATTATTTTCATTGTTGTACTCACTTTTGTAACTCTGATTATTTTCATTGTCGCACACCATATTTTTTACTGGGTTTACACATTATAGAGGAGAGAGACTATACACAAGCTGAAGATATTTGAGGATTGCCAAGAACCCATCCCGTAGAGGGGGACTGGTAACATCTATTTGTTCCCTTCACAAATGCTATAATAAAATTATTCTTTATATATCTAGTTTCCATTATATGATTAGAGTTATTACTATTTCTTTTTGTTGTTTAACTATGATTGTGGCATATATCAGGACTTTGGCAGGTTTTGTTTCTATTGGTTGCAACAGATCTACAATGTTTAGCAGCCATTTATATTGTTGAGATTGTTTGTCATCCACAATCTTAAGTGGATTCTTTTTGTACATCTTTGAGAATAAAACACTACAACATGAACTTTCCACTTTCCAATCATCCATTCAAGCAAATCTAATTGGGCCTTCATGCCCGGAATGGTGAAAAACTTAAATAAGCCACACTTTATCAAGGCTTGTATAGTTAATGGATCATTTAGAGGAACTTTATCTTGCTCTTCGTGCTCACACTCTCTCCATTCCATGTTTACGGTTCAAAAGCCTGCAATTAAACATAAAATATCATTAGGATAAATCATGGAGAGATTTAGCAAAAAATATGGGTGTTTTTCCATCTTATTTTTCGTGCCTTCGGCGTTGTGTGCAACCAACTATTATGGACAGTGCACATGCATGTGGTTTCTTTCCTAGAAACTATTTTCATAGAGTTAAAAAATAAGTCGGTGTGTGTAGGACCGATTAAGGATACCTGCTCACATCGAGGACGAAAATCAATTTGAAAACCCTCCCCCAAAAAACCTAAATCTATGATAAAAAGCTAAATAAATGGCATGAAAATGAAGAGCTCGGATAGACCATTTACCTGGATAAGACGGCTCGTGATTTCATCCAATGGTTTTCCCATAATCAACTTTGAAAGTTTCTCGTAAAAAATGACTTCTATCACTCTCAAAAGGATAGAAATGAAAATGGTGAAAACTTTTTACTTTTTGGGCTTTTTATAAGTTTTCAAGGCTAATTAAATAATATTTTTTGTCTATTGACTTTGTAAGGTCCAATTTTATAAATGTTTTCATTTTATTTTTGAGCAGAGATAATTATTTTGAGTTTAAGTGTGTAGGTTACGGGATAATTATGGAAACAGATCATTTTAGTACTGAGTATATTTTTATCACTTTTTCGAACTCATTAAAACTTACAAAAAAATAGAAACTATGGATTTATTTTTTTCAAACTCCTTAAAAACGAAAAGATTGTCAAGTACTTGATTGTTCGAACTCGTAAAAGTAAATGAACAATTGTCTATTCAGTATAATTTTACCCCTTTTATCGATTGAACCGGACATATGAAAAAGGTATACATTGGCTAATCATGGTCAATAGAGTTCTCTCCTACATAATTCTATTATTTTTCAGGCTTCAGGGGACAAATTTTCAAAAAAGAACACAGTGGAGTTTATTTATGTTTTTCTCTTAACTCCTTAAAACTAAAAAACATCAAGCTTTACTTTCTTTGGGCTCATTAAAATTTACGTTGAATAGGTTTTATTTTTGTGTCTTTTCAAACTCTTTAAACATGAAAACGACATCGAGTTACTCCTTTACTGGACTCGTAAAAATTAAATAGTATAGGACTCGTTAAGCATTACGAGACCGAACCACTCCTTCTTAGGGTTCATTAAAAATACTTTAGAGGACTCTTCTGAAGGATGAGCTTACAAGACAAACATATGTTATCCTCCTCAAGCTTGTAAAAAATAAAGAGGTACTTGCAAGTAATGGTGGGGTAAAAGTGAAAAAGAATATTTTTTGTGCATTTGTAAAATGCAGTAATTGCTCTTTAACATGACACTATGTCACTTTTCATGTCTGGATTGGGAAATCCATTTGCTACTCAATTGACCATACCTCATTGAAAGTCTTAAGTTGCTTTGGGTTTTATTTTTTGAGTCAAATGATGCCAAGTAATCATGTCATGTTGTTGATATGTTCAAGAGAAGTTCAACCTCAGTTAAATTACCTTTTCATTCTTAGCCTTCAGTTGCATAGGCCATCCTTGAGTCAATCATGGATTACTCCAAATTGTTGTTCTTCAAAGCTTG
The DNA here is from genome assembly GCA_000404065.3 of Pinus taeda. Lineage (NCBI taxonomy): Eukaryota > Viridiplantae > Streptophyta > Pinopsida > Pinales > Pinaceae > Pinus > Pinus taeda. The sequence continues at coordinate 83,961 of APFE030417744.1, forward strand.
ACATTAGATTCGTGTTGTAGGCCCTCCTACGACGGATCACTTCCTATCATCTTCAGCTCATTATCTACGAAGTATATCTAGAAACCTTTAGTACCTTGAGGCCTTCATGCCTTAATGGCAAGTTTCTCACCATAGACAATAGGTTCTCATCATTAAACTTCGATCGAATGATTTTATGAGTATTTGACATATGAACATATATTCCCACTTCATAGATTGTACTCGAAATACCTTGAGAACCATTGTCATTATTGGTGGTTTCCCTCACATTTGTTAACAGTTCATATCATTGACCAATAATCAAGTGGTTTCTACCATGTTCAACTACGAGATGTTCACTCACATGGCTAGATTCATACTACGAATTGAGAGATGGAAATTAAGACCTTGGATCTAGTTTCATCCATCCAGGCTGCGTGGAGTTATTAAATATTCATGATTGTAAACATAAATCCATTAATGGTTGCATCCATATTGTGTCGTCTATTGAGATGGATCTTCAAATGTATTTTCGTACTGTGCTTTGAGACATTTATGTTCTGAGTATGGAAATGCCTACCTCAGCGATGATATTAAATATTGCATTGTAACTTTTGTTTGATTGTTTCAGGTCTTCAACTGCAGTCTCTAACCCAAATTTGCGCATGATAAAGCACTTCAATCATCAAAATATTTCTTCTAACTTTGTGCTTTAGGGGGAACCTGTTATACATCATTTTGTCACACTAGAAAAATGACCATCAATTTGGACATTTCACTATCCACAAATGTGTCTCGAAGCATTCTCCTGCAAAGTTTGAATCTAAACCATCCCAAAAAAAGTGGAATTCCTGGATCCCATGGTACAAAACCTTGTTTTTGGCTACCTGCCCAGTCCCCTAGTTGATTTATGTGCATACACAAAGAAGACCATTAATATTTGCACATAAGTACGCATTTTCCACTATGACCTACAAACATGAATTAAAGTACGTAAAAATAAAAAAGTAAGGTCTAGAAGCATTGTTGGTAGCATCTATCCCAACCAACAAGCTTCGAATTGGTGCCTATTATGTAGTTATCCCTCCCATCATGGAGTAACTACCCTTCATTTGTGGAACCTCTATCCCACTAATAGTGGATCTCATCCCTTGGAGAATGGATCCATAAATTCCCATGCTTGGATTATAAAGCTACTACAGCTCTGTGAATAGAGAGGATTATTGGAAGTAGGTTTATGCTGTTGAGATTAGGTTGGAAGGCTTTTCTTGTAAGGGAGAGGGTTGGAAATTGTAGAAAATACTTGCAACATCAAATCTATATGATTATACGGATGTTATCTAGTTTTATGAATATAAGCAATTGTTCTTTCTCAGTTACATCTTCATTGATTTAATTTGTAGGATTCCTTGATCACCGACATAGGTTTTGGTTGCATAATTTATTAGTTCATATATATAATTCGTTAATTAGTCCATTTATCTCTTTGATTATATGATGTATGCTTTGATCTCTTATTTGTCTCTGTCTTTGCAAATCTCTTTCATGACATTGTAGAGAAGTTGTTGGGAGCGACGAGAGGACATATAGATCATCAAGGAGTGAGTGGTCGAAAGCGTTGAAGGAATTCATCAATCATTTCCTTAAATCGGTAAGAGGCCTCTATCATTATATTTTCTTTCAGCCAATCAGAGTCTAGAGAAAGGTAGCAGTTTCTATATGTTTGCTACTAGGGTTCTTTAAAGTCTAAGGAGATCGCCCTTGTGCGCAAAGGGATTTGTCCACATAACAATATGTTCATCAAGAACTTCTCACGCATTACATATCCTATTACATAATTGTAGAGGAAAGGTAAGAAGTTTGAATGGAAAGAGGAGTGTGAAGCGAGTTTTGAGCAGTTGAAGCAGTGTTTGACAAATGCTCTAGTTTTAGATATTGCAGATCAAGGTAAAGAGTTTATATTATGCACATATGCTTGCAAGCGAGGACTTGGTGGAGTTTTGATGCAAGAGGGACAAGTGATATGCTATGAGTCCAAGAAACTATATGAGCATGAGCAAAACTATGTGACTCATGACCTTGAGTTGGCAACTATTATTCATTCCTTGGAGATGTCGCGACATTATCTTCTTGGCAGGAGGTTTGTGTTGATGAGCGATCACAGTGGGTTGAGAAATTTGTTTGACCAGCCAAACCTGAACACCAAGCAAGCCAGGTGGTTGGCTACCCTTAGTGAGTTTGACTTTGAGATTAGGTACATTAAGGGAAAGGAGAAGAGGGTTGCAAATGCTCTCAATGGGAAAGCGTATTTGAACCATGTTACAGTAGTGAGCTCATATGAGACAAATTTATAGGATCAGGTCTTACAGGAAGGACAACAGGATGACAAGTACAGGGAGCTTATGCACAGGTTACAGCAAGGTACAAGTGATCAAGATGTGGATTATCATCTTACAGCATATGGCTTGGTGATATTTAGGGACAACATCTATGTTCTGGATGACAGAGAAATCAAGAACCTTATCTTGAGGGAGTTTCATGTAAAATTCTATTAAGATCATCCAAGATATCAGAAGACATTGACTGTAGTTAAGAAGTTATACTATTGTCCAAATTTGAAAAAGGAAGTGGTAGATTTCGTGGCAAGATGTTTGGGCTGTCAACAGCTCAAAATAGAGTAAGCATCCAAGTGGATTGCTTCATCCTATTCCAATTCCAGAGTGGAAATGTGAGGTCAGTTCCATGGATTTCATTACAATTCTTCTGAGAATATTGAGGCATCATGATTCTATCATGTTTGTAGTAGATAGGTTGAGTAAGGTAGCTCACTTCACTCTAGTAAAGACTACTTATTCAGCTAGTGAGGTAGTTATCTAGTCAATTTAACGTCTTAAATTTCTCTACATAAATTATCAATTCGGGTATCGTAAACTGATGAAGTGTTATGCACCATATGTGCTTAGTTAGCCTTTTTCTTACTTCGTTGTTTTATAGGTTTTGTTTTGTTTTGGGGTTTTGTTTTTGTTGATCTCCTAAAGTGTCTAATGCAAATGGAAATCCTATTCTAAGGTCTTAAGAATACTTTTAAAGGTCAACTATGGATGTAGATTTCAAGACAAGGTTTATGTCCCTAATGGTAACTTCCAAAACTTAGCACTTCAAAATATCTCAAAACATGTTATTGATGGAATTAGTACTTAAACAAAAGTGTAAGTATGCAGCTACTTCAATCAAACAAAATATGAAATATTGATCATGAAATCACTGTCTCTATTGCTTGTCTAAATACGGAAATAAAAGTTAAGCTATTGCACTCAAACAAATCAAAAACTGCAAACTAATAAAAAGTAAAATCAAATCACAACATTCATATTTCGATCCCTCGCCAGTTAGTCTCGCTATGGCTTTTGGAGGTAACCGTCAATGAAATGAGCAAAATCCAATATCTAATTGCAGAAAAGTAAACTAAAATCAAATCACAACATTCATATTTTAATCCCTCGCTAGTTAGTCTCGCTATGGCTTTCGGAGGTAACTGTCAATGAAATGAGCAATCCAATATCTAATTGCAGAAAAGTAAACTAAAATCAAATCACAACATTCATATTTCGATCCCTCGCCAGTTAGTC
>APFE030417744.1:87588-119078 GCA_000404065.3 Pinus taeda
TTGCTCTACATAAATTATCAATCCGGGTATCGTAAACTGATGAAGTGTGGTGCACTATATGTGCTTAGTTAACCTTTATCTTACTTCGTTGTTTTATAGTTTATGTTGTTTTTGGGGTTTTGTTCTTGTTGGTTTTCTAATGACTATGAGACCCAGTATCCTTGCTACTTCAGCAAAAGGACAAGATGGTTCTATCATTTCATTAGTTCAATCAAGATAAAATGCAATAACCAAACAATGGGCTAGTGACTATGAGACCCAGTATCCTTGTTGCTTCAGCAAAAGAACAAGATGATTCTATCATGTCATTAGTCATTAAAAGGCTATGTGCATCACTAATCTACAATCAACTTGAAAGCAATTTATGTACAGCTAATATACATAAGCATAACAAAATTAAATGCAAAATTAAATGACAACTATACAAGGCAGGGGCCCCCTATGAAATCAAAGCAAAATTGAACACACTTGCATGAATTAAAATTGCATGAATGAAAAATCTAATCTATCAAACTTGAAAGTAATCAAATCAAATCAAAGCAATATTTACAAAATGAAATCTATTCTACCTTACATTCTACAAAGCAATATTTACAAAATGAAATCTACTCTACCTTACATTCTAATGTGCTCCATGACATCTACTTCACATCTCCTTCCATGTTGAGAACATCAAAGCTTTATTCAAATTCTTCAAAAGTACAAAGTACAACAAAGTTCTCCAAAGCTTTCAAAAGCCATCAAGGAAGAACTACAATCTTAAGAACTAGGGACTAAAAAGACTTACAAATGAAGGAGAGAGATCTCCTATTTATACAAAAAGATGAGAGCCATCTCATTAATGATAATCCATGAATCTCTCCCTCTACCTCTAGAGTCCTAATCAAAATAGGAACTGATAAGACACATGTCTTTTTAGAGTTACAATACAATTAGGAGATGTGACACATATCCTCATGATCCCATGATTCTTTCCACTCAAATTCGAATTTGGCCTTAGAGTGCCACATAAGGGTTTTCTAGAAGCCTCCTTTCAACCTACACATGTCAACAATCTCAACCCATTTGTTAGGTATAAGCTTATGCACATTATTTCCTAATTTTTAACCACAAATTCACTTAAAAGGCTTAGAATTAATAAAGATTGGAAAAACATAAATGTGGCCCAATGATAATGAAAGTGGGATGAATGTGGTGACATAGTAGTGAAATGGAGGTGATATAATGGACATAATAGTGAAAGTGTAATGGAAATCAATGACATTTTCAAGACTCAACAGTAGCACAGGTCTTCATCAGGGAGATTGTGAGATTGCATGGTGTTCCAAAGAAGATTGTGTCAAATAGGGATGCCAAGTTCACTTCCAAGTTTTGGAAGGAGTTGTTTGTTGAATTGGGGACAGAATTGGCCTTCAACACAACTTTTCATCCACAGACAGATGGATAGACAGAGAGGGTCAATAGGATACTAGAGGATGTGTTGAGGATGTATGACATGCATCAACAGAGGATATGGGAGGATTATCTTCCATTGGTTGAGTTTGCATAAAACAACGGTTATCAAGAGTCACTAACGATGAGTCGATTTGAGGCACTGCTTGGGTGGATTTGTAACATTCCCATCAGCAGGAGTGATCTAATGAACAGGATACTTATTGGACGGGACATGTTGACAGACATGGAACATGAAATGCAAGTTATAAAGAAGAATCTAAAGGTAGCAGAGGATAGGCAGAAAATTTATGCAAAACATCACATGGAATTTAAGGAGTTTCAAGTTAGGAGAATGTGTATTTGTGCATTAAGCCCAAGAAGATCTCCTTGAGGATTGGATCATGTGCCAATTTGGCACCATAGTATTATGGGCATTTTGAGATTCTTGAGAGCATTGGAACAGTGGCCTACAGACTTCCACTGCCTCTGATGGTGAAAGCCCATTATGTTTTTCATGTTTCATTGCTTAAAATATATGTAAAGGATGTTGATCATGTTATAGATTGGTCTGTATTACAGGTGGAGCAAGAAGGAGAATTCCAGCAAGAACCCCAATGCATATTGCAATGGAAACATCTCATGCTCAAGAACATAGCACTTGAGTAGGTTAAAATGCAATGGAAGCACTTTCAGCCCAATGAAGCTACATGGGAGATGGATGATCAGATGTGGGCTATGTATCCTTTATTGTTTAATGGTGAATATAAATGAGTCTTGTTATTTGTACATATTTATGTATGGTTGTTATTGTAAATACCACCATTATTTAAGTTATAAAGCTCCAATAAGCGGTATGGTTGTTATATTGTCATGTTGTCATGATGGTTTTGCTTTTGAGCAGGATGTTATTGTAAATACTACAACGAGTTAGGTTATAAAGCTCCATAGCTAGTATTTTTTTGCTCTTTAGCGTTTTTGCTGGGTCTAGGTGTGGTTTAACACCGAGGACAATGTTCCCCTAAGGGGGATGGATCTGTAATAGCCACGGGTTAAAATCTCATGTAATAAAAGTTAACAAATGTAAAACAAGACCAAGGGAGAGGGACACTTATACCAAGATGAATGTTGGGAAAAATATCCTAGTGGGCATCACTTAATGTGTTTATGTCAAAGGGATATTGGCAAAGGAAATGGATAAGGCTTTGGAAAGGCAAAATGGCATTTTTAGCAAGTTATTTATGAAATATTGGAAAATAGGAGAAAAGGAAGGTGAAAGGTCACGGGTTGCAGGAAAATAATGGAGAATTGAAGAAAATAGGGACCACATTAATAAAAATGATATTGAGGATCAGTTTGTACCTATTTTGTGAGTTCAGATTTGGAATTAACTTCAGAGAGGAGAAAGAAAGTAAGTAAGAAAGGAAAGGAAAGGAAAGAAGGACAATGAAAGAAAAGGAAGGCAAGGATCTAACAGCTTCAGTGGGAATACTTGCAAGTAACAGATTGAATGTGTGATTTCCTAGCTGGTTTTGATATGCATGGTGTGTGGTTGTTGGTATATGGTTCTTTTACTGTCATTGGCATGGATTTTGTCAAGATTCAACAGTGGATTTTAGCCTAGCCTTTCCATTTTTGGATAGCCATAGTGTGATGGGATTGTTCTCAGTTTGAGATTTGGATTGTTGGATGGTTTTGGAATCCAAGATGAGGTGGTCTCAGGAAAATTCCCAAAGGCCTAGGAATCCCTTAACTAGTAATGGCAGGATACACGGTAAAGCCTGAAAATGGAGACAAGAAAATTCCACAAGGATAATGAAGAAATTCTAAGGCATCCAAGCTCAGTTCAGTTTTGTGATCTCAGCGTCGATTTATGTGTTATCACAGTGTGGTGAGGGTGGCGGTGGTTTAACCTCTTGATTCCATTGGTTGTCTTTGGATTGATTTATCCCATGACATCCCACATTCATGATTGGAATATGGCACGGGGGTGATTGGTTGGAGAGAGATTTAGCTCAACCAATCTATGGTCGGGTGGAACATGGAAGTCCCGAACTTGGTCGGTATTTGCCTATGTTTAATAAAAGCTAAGTTTCTCTTGCTTTTGGTACGAAAATTAACTGGTTATTATGTGCCTTTAATGGTTGTTCCTTTATTGTTATTTATATGCTTATATGTTGGTTATAAGCATGGTTATATGACAGTTCTCAGTCATGGCTCTATTAACGTTTTTACTTGTAACTGAATAAATAATGAATGCAAGACCTAATTGATGATATGACAGCTAATGTGAGAAGGTAGAGACCCTTCTTTTTAAACCTCAAATAATTTGTTGAGAAATGGTAACAAGAAATTCGAGTTTAATTTGTCATTGAGTTAAACTGTGAATTAAAATCAAATTCTATTCTCATAGCAACTTGTAAATAGTTAATTATGTTTAATTAACTTAATTAGCTTAGGAAATTTGATTTAGAAGTCTTTCTATAGTCATATATATGTTATCCCTAAATTTTAGGGGTCCAAGATAAGTTTATTTGAGTTGTAATTAGATTAACTTAGTTTACTGACTTATGGTCAGTTAAATTAGTTCTAATTATTTGTGGAACTAATAGAGGACTAACAATCAGTTGGTGTAGTGGTGCATTCACAAGTGTTACTCTAGTTAACTAAAGATTCCCTCATGAGAAACTCATGCATGTCAGTTTGGAGAAAGACCCAGTTGACACTAGAGTGCATGGACAATGTACTATCAGTTGTGTGATTTACTGAGTTTTAAATATCATGCATGCAATCAGAGAAGGACCTATGTTTGGATTGCACAATTTTGGAAGCATGAATTCCCTTTAAATACGATTATTGATCTTAGGAATTGTGCAAGGAAATAGGGGCCTGGCAGGCAGTGGGAATTGGCTAAGTGTTGGCTAGCAATGGGCTTGTGAGGTAGAGAGTTGATGATACTTGTGTGGAATTATTCTTGTGTGAACAAGCTTTGTATCTTCACTCATATTTTTTTATTTAATGAAATACAAATAGGCAAGGATTTGAGCAGTGGCTTCCCCCAGGAAAACTTATTGTGTTATATGCCATTGATTTGTCTTCTTCTTATTCATACTATTTTCATCGATCTATTGGCTTTCGTTGGTTGAAAGTAGAAGTAGATTCTTGTCATGTGCTTTAGTACATTGCATAAGCTTGTGAATCTACAGGAAAATTATACATAAGTTTCCAGTTCCTTAAGTTCAGACTTGCATTCATGACCTGTAGGTTTCATATCTACCAAGTGTTTGACAAAATGTCAGTCCCGGTTGGGGATGGTAAGGTCAAGTACTGGTACCATTTTTGGCTTCTAAGCATTATCTTAATGTATTTTATGAATTATAAAAGTTTCATGGATTTCTAGGCAGAGTCTTAGCCCCAGTCCAGGAAAGTAGCCTTAATTCTCGCAGTCGCTAGAACAACACTGGCAGAAAAAGGCCATAGTTGCACTATTGCATGCCTATGGGAATGATTGGGAACCCATATTTGCATGGAGGCCTTGGCAAGGGGCGACTAGGGCTCAAGGTCAAGGAAAAAGTGAGTTGTTTTAGGGGTTGGACACCTGGACGGGTTGGGTTACTCCTGGAGGTCTTAGGGCACCTGAGGGAAGTCAGTAAGTTCTTCAATTGTCGACTCCATTTCCTTAAGGTCATATAGGATATTGAGTCATATCATAGTGACCTTAGCTTGTGTTTACCCCAGGGAAGCCCATGAAAGTGGGTAAATGTGGGAGGAGGCGGTTACAACTTGTAGCATTGTGGGAGCATCAAGGGCGATGTTGCATGATCAAGGCCTACCTATGCATTTGTGGGTCGAGGTATGCAACACAACAATCTATTTGCAGAACCAGAGTCCTTGTTGGATTTCAACCATGATTACCCTGAAGGAGGCATTCTTGAGGAGAAAGATAGATGTGTCACACTTCAGGATTTTTGGAGCCTCTGTTTACTGCCATGTCTCCAAAGAATCAAGGAAAGATAGAGCTGACACTAGAATTGGGGGTCTTTGTAGGTCACAGAAACTCCTCACAAATACCATGTGTACTTGTCATCCCTCAAAATGGAATTTGTGTGAAGGGATGTAAAATTTGATGAAGACAAAGCAATGTGGTTCTCTCTTGAGAGGGAGCTTCAAATCCCACCAGAAGAGGAAATTTTAGATCCAAAGGAGGAACCTCAAAAATTTGTGGAGCAGCCACAAATTGAGGAGTAGAGAGTGGAGATAGCCACTCAAGCATAACCATCCATGGAAGGCAGAAAAAGGACAAGGGAAGTTGAGAAACTTGTGCAGGATGTAAGGGAGAATGTGGGTTCTCCTTCAAATTAGTGCAAGCAGAGAAGACCATCGGATTAGCACACTGGATACATGGCTCTAATGACTGAGCTTGCAAAGACTGAGCCATCCTCTTTCGAGGAAGAAGAAGAGAAACATATAAGGGTAGATTCAATGGTGGAGGAATATGAATCCATTGTAAAGAATAGTGTTTGGGAAGTGGTCCCAAGACCAATAAATAAATCATTTGTGAGTTTGAGATGGATCTTTAAGGTAAAGCATTCAACAGATAAAAGCATAGAAAAGTACAATGCCATATTTATAGCCAAGGGATACTCTCAAGTTGAGGGGATTATTTATGAAAAGAAATTTCCCCTTGTAGCAAGGTACTCATCCATCATATCAATTATTGCTCTGGTTACACATCTTGGGTGGAAGATCCACCAGATGGATGTAAAAACAACATTCTCAATGGATTTATTGAGGAGGAGGTGTATATTGAGCAACCAAAAGTCTATGAGACTTTTGGCCGGGGTTCTCATGTGTGTAGACTCAAGCGAGCATTGTACGGTCTCAAGATCACCCTGCGCTTAGTACACCAGGATTGATAGTTATCTCATCGGTTTCGGCTTCACCAAAAGTGAAGCAGATGAAAACCTCTATCATATCTTGGTAGAAGGTAAATTGTTGATTATTGTGTTATATGTTGATGATTTGATCTTAATTGGTGATGAGTAGTTGATCAAATCTTACAAGGAGGACATTGCAAGAGATTTTGAAATGAAGGACATGGGTCTCTTGCACTACTTCCTCAAATTGGAAGTATGGCAAGGTGATCGGAAACTTTTTGTCTCTCAAGGAAAGTATGCCAGTGAGATACTTCAGAGGCTCCACATGGATAGTTGCAAATGCATGGCGACACCTCTAGCAACCAACTAGATGAAAAAGGATGCCACTTCAAGTGAGGAAGTGGATGCTACTGTTTACCGATAATTGGTGGGTTCACTAATGTATCTTGTGAACACATGACTAGATATGTGCTACACAGTCAACCAGTTGAGCCAAGCTATGGTTAGGCTAGCCAAATTATTTTGGAGGGCTATTAAGCATGTTCTATGGTACCTCAGAGGCACTACCCAGTTGGGACTATGGTACAGATGGACAGAGGGAGTGAAGCTATGTGGATTCACAGATGCAGATTGGGTGGGGAGTCCATTAGACCGAAAGAGTACATCAGGTGGAATTTTCAGTGTTGGGTCCGCAGTGGTTTATTGGTACAACGGGAAGCAAATAACTATGGTACTTAGCTCAGCAAAAGTTGAATACATGGCAACCAATCAAGCAGCATGTGAGGTGATTTAGATGAGAAAGATACTTGTTGGGTTGTTTGGTCAGATGATGGATCCAACTATGATCTACTATGATAATCAGAGTTACATCAAGCTCTCTGAAAATATTTTTTTTCACAATCAATCCAAGAACATAGATATCTGGTATCACCATTTATGGGATTGTGTGCATAGGTGGATAATTTTGTTGCAATACATTCCAACAAAGGAACAAGATGTTTATATTCTGACAAAGGCATTGTCAAGAGGGAATTTCGAGTTGCAAATGTGTAGGATAGGGGTGGCTGATAATCCCTTTCTTGCTAAGAGGGAGCATTGAAAATTACAACAATAAATTCTCAATTTGATTTTTCCTTGATTAAATTAAGAAAATTCAAATTTCCACATCAACAAACAACTTGGATGATGTTAACTTGTGTGACATGGCTTGTGTCACCCACTTTACTCAGTAAATTCCATTTGGAGGAGTTAGAGTTCAGTTCTACATGTGTGATTTCTAATTTGTAGCAATCAAAGTCAGTTATCTCAGGTTGCTTTCAATTAAACTAGTTCCAAATGTTGTAGGAACTAGTGGAGGGTCAAGTTGTGTAGTGGGTCTTCAGTCAAACTCAGTGATCATCCAGCTAACTGATCAATCAACCCAAAATAGCTAGCACATGCAGAGAATTAAAGTTGCCCAGTTAAGGTGGAGATTCCAAGGCAATGTAACATTAATGATGAGTGTAGAGGTGTTTCATGTAGTCAAATGATCATCCTAAGGAATTGTGCAATTCAAAAGAAGAATTTCCTAAATAATAGGGGCTAATTCCTCAAGGAACAACTCAAGGAAATAGTAGCTCAAGTCAAGGCAAAATTTGACTAAGTCTAGGTCAAAGGCCTTCCGTGAGCAAAGAGATAGGTTGTTCACTTGCAGGGTGTGCTCAATTGAGCAAAGTAATTGTAATACATCTCTATTCAATTGATTAATGCAAGCAGGCATTAGGGTTTTTAGCATATTGCTTTCCCCAGATAAAAATACTTGTCGCATGTGTGTTATTTCTTATTGCATGTCTCAGATTTATGTTCTAAATTATGAATTAATGTTTGCATAGGTTTTTGTCTTGTGATTTTGATTAAAACTTCATGAGCAGTTGCAAATCTACAACGTAATTTCTACAATATCCAATTGGATCAACGTACATGAAATTACAACTATCCTACATGTCAATGTTGAAGTGTACATGTTGACACGAAAGCCAAAGTCACAAGTTTTTGGTATGTAGATTATTTATATGGATGAGGTCAAACTAATACTAATTACTATCAACTATACCATATCCTATCACACGTGAAAAAACATTATGTTAGTAAATTATTACAAGTCACTCATTTTCATTTGACTCAACTAATATAGTATAAACCTCCATGATTATGCAAGCAAAAAACGATAAGCCACCTATCATATTAACAACACCCTTTTCATATAGATTGTCAAGTTTAGATCCTATTTCTCTAGAATCTAAAATGTGCCAAGTACAATTTTTTAAGGATAACTCATAGAAACAAAATGGTTACTAATTCTTTTAATTCTGATTGTTGTAAATAAATTTCTTGGATTGTATATCAAGAAATAATTTTTGACAATATTGACTTTTCTGTTTTCTTTAATTTTCATATTTTTTTGTGAAGTAAAATTTCATTTCTTGGAATCAAAGGTTTACATCCATAGTTGTTGAAGCTTGTTGTGACATGTTGTGGGGAAAAACATAGTAGATACAAAACTTCAAATGTTTCAAAATATCAAAACATAAGAGAATGTTGAATGTTTTAGAAGAAAAAAAAATTATATATATATATATATATATATATATATATATATATATATATATATATATATATATATATATATTCTAACTATTAGGCTACTAAGGCCATTCACAACTAGAAAATTATGTGATTAAAACATAAAAGAACTAAACACAAAGAAATAGAGACATTCGGGCCAATTTATCTGAATCAACTGCTTTGACAAGATTGAGCTCCTCGTTTCTACCTGGGGAGCAACTAGGATGAGGAGGTGTTCCCATGTGCTTCTTTAGTGTCTCGAAACAAAAATCCAGTGTTTTCATATGCCTCTTCATTTTATTCAGATTCAAGATAATATATTCCTTGATTTCATTCATGGATAAAAGAACTCTTCCCACTTGTGTAATTTTCTCCAAACTGGATGAGGATTCAAATCTCTATATTTATTCATTAAGCTTTCAACTCATATATGAGCTTTGGAGCAAACGTATTATTGGTAATAGACAGTGCCCTTGTGCACTCTAACTCATTTCCTTGGGGTGATGAGAAACCAAAAGAAGAAATGAGCTATGAGATGAGTGGATGACCCCGGCAACCAAGGGTAATGTAGACTGTTGATGGAGCTTCAAGTTTACCCGACAAGATAGCTCACTTCAAGAGAATCAAGAACTTTACGGTTGCGTGAGGCAATGATGGTGGCAGTGTTTGGTGAAAGGAAAATGTTAGAATTAAAAACTAGGAATAGGAAAAATGTAGCACGCCTAGGCCACCTCTTAGCAACCAAGTCATGGAGTCAGCTTTCTTAGAAGGTGTGAATGACTCGAGGTGTTTGTTGGTAAAGTGGATAAGGAAGCTTCTTCTTGGGATAGAGACATGCAACTTTTAGAGCATAGAAGTACTAAGAGAGGACACAAAATATAATGAGGGCTAAGGAAACAACCTGGTTGGGTCAGCTTTTCCTGCACACACTTCCAAGAGGCTTTACATTGTCACCAATTGAAACTCAACCAAACCAAGCTAAAATGAGAGGGATGAATGCCATTCAATGAAGAATGAGAAAGAGAAGGAGAAGAACTCTTGAGTGCTTGAAACCTCTCATACCCTTAGTGATATAGCCATTTCTCACCGTGAACAAAGCACAGTGATGTGGTTTCCTCCCCAAGGTCAACACCCCTGGATAAAATCCCATTGAATGTGGCCTAATGAATATCGAAGGGTGAAGAAATAATTCTAAGTTGCCTCACCCATGAGAATAGTAGAAGCCACCTTGAAATACCCTCGAGAACCTTCTTGATTTCCCCATCCATTAATTGACTTAACTTTGTAATGAATTCCAAACCAATTCTCTAAGTGGTAGACTAAAGAAACTTCCAATGTATATTGCATATCTTAATAAAGAAAATTATAGGGGAGTGTTGCCACATCCCACTAGTGCATGGGCTGCTCGGATAGAGGCAACATGCCTCCACCTTCTTATTCTGAGTGCACCCCATCTAGGGAATTTGAGTCTTGTTGCACTAAGATATGATATTCCTTCTCAAAAGAAGAGTGGAGAAGGGAGTTCCAATGGGTTGAGACTAAACGAGTTTGAACAAAATATCCCTCATTAGCCAACTTATTTGTGATTTTGTTCATTGATCTATGTATATGGTATTGAATGATCACTGGGATAGCCATGATGAGGGAGTTAATTTATGCAATAGGATTTCCAATCACCAACATTGGGAGGCCTTTGACATGGGACTTCCATTGAGGATTGTGTGATTCATAGAAATGATTAGCTTTGAATTGCCTTCCTCAATTAGTTTGGTGTGTTTAATTTTTGCATATTTATAAATAGGAGAAGTAATTTTTGTAGTATACTTAGGGGGGATAATATGGGGTACAGAGGAAGGTATCTAAAGGAATAATATGAGGTAATAATGTGATGTAAGACTAACAAATAAATGGGCCATAATTAATAAATAAATTGGTTAACCCGCATAATGCAAGGGACCACAAGTAGTTGCTAAATCATATTCCTCACAAAATGTTGATTTTTTAAGATTTTGAAATTGTTACAAGGTAGAAATTTATTTGTGGACAAAAAGATGCACCACACCTCTGCTCCAGGGAGGCAATCACTTTACAAAGGGATCAATGGACTTGCAAATGGTTATTCACTACCATACAATGACTAAAAACATTTCCAATGCTTCCACGAGAAGAGATCTCATCCACTAAGAGATAGAGGGATAAATTTAACGAGTGAATTTCCTAAGGGTTTAGGGGTATTACACGTTGAATTCGGGAATGGAAACTTGATGTGTATTAGTTAGAATGATCTCTATCATCCTCATATCTAAAATAAACAATAAAATACATGGTCGAAATGTCACCTCTTGACGTAACTAAAAAAAGGATAGATTGGGGTGAAATAGTGAAGTTAATGAATATGAACTACCTTTATAAGACCAATACTTATCATGGCAAAGTAAAACTGAGCATTACATATAGAAAATTCAAATTCTAGGAATAAACTTTGCTAATAACTCTATTTGAGAACCAAATAAGTGTTTTGTTATGTTTGGATAGCAAACAACATGGTGAGGTAAATGATTTGGATCGGGAAGATAAAATCATTGGTTTGGAAGGCTTGCTAACCTTTTAACTCAACGATTTAGTCTTTCCTTGAGAAAATAATCATGTCGTGGAGCAACCAGCCTCACAAGTAAATAATATGCCTTTACTTATATTTTATGATTGAGAATAATAAGGTTTATATGTGTTTCTTGGGTCTATAATATAAAAATTCATAGTTGGAAGGTTTGTGGTTTTTCAAGTAAAAGATTTAGTTTTTAGTGGGAAAATCGTTTCCCTATATCTTAGTGTTATGGTGAAACACAACCCCCGATTTTCCACTTTTAAATGAAAAACGAGGACCATTTTAAACGATCAATTTAATAGTACTATTATAAAAATTAAAAAATGAGGAATGACCTAAATGAGTTCGAATTATTCTTATTTATCTATATTAATTTGTTTCGACCTTATTTGGATTAGTCATTCTGAAATGCACTTGTTTGAAGGCCTTTTATTACCTCAATTGTTTGATTTTTGATTTTTAATATTTATCACAGGGACCCTTCATTTTCCAACTCCCTTCTTTATTGGCATTTTGGAAAAATCCTTGACTTTTTGAAACTTTATCACTTGCCTCATGGTTTTGATCATATTTTTGCACCTCCTTGTGGCCTTTTGCATTCATGGAAATATTTTCATAAATGATCAATTGAAAGACAAAGTGGCACCTTCAGTTGCCACATTCCCTTGTATTTCACATTGAGTCTCATCGGTTGTTTATCTTTTATACTTGATTTCACATGTGCATCAGTAAAAAGATGGATCATTAATTAATTTTTCTTTAACCATATTGTAAATAAATTTTAACACAAAGTGTATATATTTTAAACGGGGTGGCTTAAGCCCCTGAAGAATCTTATATTAGGCCATGAAATATGTTACATATATATACAATCACATCAATCGAATCAATCATCATATACAACAAATTCGCTGCATAGCAGCGTCGAAGATGGGGTCGAACGTGGGCGGGGAGCGTGTAAGCCGTCAGCCCCACCGTTGTACCATGCACTCGCGCGCAGACACAAATTGTATATATAACAAATAAATAAAAAAAATAAATTAGAGCTTTTTGTAAATAATATAAATTAAATTTATTGTAATATATATATATATATATATATATATATAATATATATATATATATAATAAATCAAATTTAATATGAAAATAAAATAACAAAGTTATTGTTAAAATATATACATATTCAAACACATATTTAAAATAAAACAATTAAATTCACCTTGTAAATTATTTATAATTTTTTTAAATTAACTTGATGTATTTTCTTTATATAAATTACCTTCTCATACATTTTATTTTCACCAAAAGGAAGCAATACGCAACGCATGCATTATAAACATGGTTCTTTTGTAATTTGGGTTGTCTTTTCCGTACGCATTAGAATTGGTAATGTGATGTATTCATAAAAACACTATTTCCATTGCCGCAGGCTGGTAAATTCCATCTCGATTTAAACTAAACTTTTAAAACAAATCCTGAGGCATTGTTGTGGAACGTATTACAAGCATGCATTAAAACAAATACTACAGTTTCGGCAAAACGATATCATGGCAATTCTGCATTCATTCCAAATAGCATCAAATGCCATATTACGGCCAGATCCAAGGGATGCATTATGAAGAATGTATTAGATTCCGTGGCAATCTTCCTCCAGATTTTTTTTGGCATTATTTGTTGGTTGCAGGTCACCGAATCCCAGCAAAAAGGGAATCCGCAAATCGCCAAATCCTGAGAGGATTGGGATGAAAATTTTAGGGTGCACCATATAGCTCCAAATGGCAATTTTATGCACAAATCCAGGCATTCAAGTAACAGAGCGACATTCCCAGAGATTGTTATCGAAACTGCTTCTATTTTTGCAAGTTTCAACAACACGAGGAGACAGGCGACGTTCCGGTGGCATTCGTGGTGAAAACATCGGAAATCAGTGAGTAAGAAACCAAAGAGTTCGTGTCAAAGCAGGTGATACACAGAGTTTACTTGGTGGACGCGATTCCGAAGTCGCCATCCGCCAAGATTCTGAGAAACGATTTGTATTAGTTATGACCCAGGAAATATGTGAAATGTCTGCCAGTTTGTAAGCCGGATCGCAATTCACGTTAACCATCAGTTATCACTACAGGAAGGCCAGGTTTAACCACAGGACTTATAAATTATTTGCACACCTGATCATACATTGCAATTATCCGATGCACCCTGTTTGCTGATCGCCAAGAAGATAAATGGAGAGAATATATGGAAATAGGGATTCGAATCCCTCATCACGCTTTTTACTCAACCAGATGTATTTTTGGCCAATAAAACCATCAGAAATAATACATTCAACTGGAAGAGGAGAAATTTCTTAAAATCAGTTTTTTTAACAGGTTTGAAGGGGACTCGGGCACACTACAGAGGAGGGACTGCTCTACGAGTAGGAAGGCGATACAGATCCACACAGAAAGGGAGGTCCCAACCACACACAGGGGGAGTTCGATAATCTTTCAATCTGGGTATTGCACTATTGTATTGGGCAGAGTCACACACAGGGGGGAGTTCGATAATCTTTCAATGTGGGGTATTGCACTATTGTATGGCGCAGAGGGGACGATTATAGAGAGAACATAGAAGGTATGGCGGAGAGGGGACGATTATAGAGAGAACATAGAGGGTTCTGTTAGCTATGTCTAATTGTTTAGTACTATTCCAGTCAGTATTGCAGGCAGTAAGATCGTAGTTCTGAAATTCTGCAAGAGTACAAAATATGCATATTTTGTAATAAGCTCTCGCATTTTTTAAATGAATTTCCAATTCATGTGTACTATTATTAGAGTGGTGAATTTTCATTTTTATTTTTGTCTAAGTTTTGTAATTGATTTCGATTTTTATTCTAAAGAGTATTTCTGGTTGATATCTAACACTATCGCTTGTTCAATTTTGATATGTTATTGAAGCCACATCGAATCTATAATAAATTCATTGAAGTATATATGACATAAATGATAATCGCAAACGTATTTTGTTTTTTATTCTATTAATTAATAACAACTATTTCTTTTGGTTAATAGAAATCACATGGTGAATTATTTCATTTGATCTCGGATTAGGAGAGGGTTATACCGTTCTAGTTCGAGATACCATTTTCATTTTGGGATTAATTTTATATTTGTAAATGTAATTTACATAAAGTCCTCTTTCTTTAGAGGCAAATATCCTAATTCATAGTGGCATGATTGAGCCCTTATATCAATCAAACTTCTTGACTGATTTTAATCTTTATCCAAACTGATTTTAATCTTTATCCAAAACATTAAGAAATCAATCATGAGGATTAATGTAATATATTGTATATTAATTTATTTATTTTTAATTAATAACCATTAATCTTAGAAGTCATTTTTTTCTTTTTCTTTTTAGAGTTAGCCTTAACATACTAATTACTCATTGTTTGTAACATTCACTTTCAATAAATAATAATAACTTAAGGTAATTAGAATAATTTTAACTTTAATATGGTAGTATAAGTTAACTAAGATTTTATTAATTGTTTACTTAGAATAATAATAATATTATTTAGTTAAATTTCATCTTATAGGTTATTATAAATTTCTTAGAATTAACTTTTAGCATACTATTTATTAATTAATATTTAATATTTAATATTTAAGAATAGCCTAATGTAATTACAATAATTTTAATAATGGTGATGTATTTAACTAGATCTTAATAAATGTTTGTTTTCAATATAATAATAATATTATTAACATTCATTTTATAGTTAATCATAGATATATTATAATCACATAATAAACTAGATTAAATATTTAGAATTATTATTAGAACTATGTTATTGATATTTAGGAATATATTATAGTATAAGGTATAGTTATTTACATAATATAGTTAGTTAATTAGCATAATAACATAGGATATGTTAGTTTAGATTTGACATATGAGATAAATAGGAATACTTTAGCACTTAACAAAGGCTTTAACGACAAATGTAGCATTAACGGTGTGTTACTTTAGGATTAATAAATAGTATTAAATTAAAAAGTTTTGTAGGGATAACATTATCATAGTGTCATTTAGAATTAACAATTAATATTAACTTAAGACTATAAAGTCAGTTAGGTTAGAATAAGTTAGGCTAATTGTAATTCATAATTTAGTCGTGGCTTGGCTGAACCCTAGATCAGCTTAAGGATCACTTTCTTGCTTAATCAGCAAGAGGGTTGATCTGATGTCTCTTCTCCATTGATGAATGAGAGTCATATTTTAAGTCATCGGAGAATGAGAGAAGGTAACTGGACCTAATTAAACCAGTCAGAGCCACTACTCCAAACGGAAAAGGAGATGCTTTAAGCTTCGGACCGGGTCGTTATCTCCTAATGTTGTTGTAGCAATTTTCGAGGCATCATAAATTATATACAAAATCCCTAAAATCTTTATACATATTAATTCCTAAGAATGAAAATAGAAAAAATTTATAATCAGAAAATTTTATGCTAAAATGATTTTCTAATGAAAATAAAATTTATCGAAATATGTACAATCTAAAGGGTTAGAGATATTACCTTTAAGGATCCACCAAGGTTCTGTTTTTGAAAATTGTGCAATATGGGAAGTATTAAAATCAATTGTTTCTAAGATTTTATAGAAATTGTCATTTTCCCTTATGAGACGTTGATCGCATAAAGAGGAAAAGAAGGAAAATCCTTAGAGGAATCTATTATATCATAATTAAGACAACTAACCAACTCATGATTAATATTGAAAAATTGTAATAGAGTTTGATGATCTAGATCATAATGCAAAGGGGCAATTCTGAGCTTAAAAAATGAATCAAATGATCTAAACTCATAAATATCGTGATTATTAAAAATCACATCCTTTTCAAATGATTTGTAAGTATCTTGAATATTGTAGCAAGGATGGATAAAGGTCTCTAGATTCATATCGATAAGTAATTGATGATTTAAAAATACCCCTTGCATTTTATGAAGTAATTCATTCTTAAGTTTTGAACTAGCAAATATTCCAAAAGGTTGACACATACAATGATTAGGTTGCAAATAGTGATAATCAAAATGTAAGTTAGGTGAATTTTCTTCAAGGTGATCATTTTTGTTT
This sequence comes from Pinus taeda, assembly GCA_000404065.3. Taxonomy (NCBI): domain Eukaryota; kingdom Viridiplantae; phylum Streptophyta; class Pinopsida; order Pinales; family Pinaceae; genus Pinus; species Pinus taeda. The sequence continues at coordinate 104,220 of APFE030417744.1, forward strand.
CCTTGGATAATGATGTGTCATCTGTTGTCATAATGGATTTTAGCCCATTTTCAAAAGAAGAATTTTTGTTATGATTGTTCATTAAATCTTGTTGTTGTATAGAATTTGATTCTATAGAATTTGGCTCATTATCATAAACATTAGGAGGTACAATAAAAACGTCTTCAGATGTAAGATTCTCTCCTGATGTTGATGTTTGAGATAGATTAGGATTTTCATTTAAGGATTCAATAGGATCAATAATAGAAACAAGATTCAATGTTGGAGATTCCTCTTTATGTTCCATATAAATTTTTATATTATGTTTTTGAACAATAAAAGTAAGTTTCTCAATCAAAATTTTCTTAGGAGGTAAATCGTCATAATGAAATCTATAGCATAATAACATAAATCTATCAGAAAGTTCGCTAACAGTTTCATTGTCAAAGATTATAAATTCATCAAATTCTAAGCACAACTTCTCCTAGTTGTAATTGTGATGAGCAAAAAAAGAATACCTACATAAAGTGATTCCAAGAATGAATGCACTTAGCTGGTAGGATCTTGTACCATACTCGAATCCTTCCTTGAAGTGTGAGAGTGAATAACCTGCAAATTTCATTGTCTTTAGTGATGTTAAAACATTTGCATTTATGTATAAATTGATTAACATAATCTAAAGCGGAAATGAAATTCTCACCATCATATTGCAATTTATATATTGATTCAAGTTGTCTATTGGGTATACCCCTGGTAGGCTTGCCTGAGTTAAAAGCATGACCCAATGTAGGAATGCAAATAGGAGCCATGGCTAGTTTAAAATGTTAAAACAAGATTTCGTGCAGATTAACTAGCTTAAGCCCTCTTTTTAGCGCCAAAAATGTTGATGCCTCGAAAATCGTTGCAACAACATTGGGGAATAACAACCCGGTCCGGAGCTTAAAGCAGCTCCTTTTCTGTTTGGAGCAGTGGCTCCGACTGGTTTAATTAGGTCCAGTTACCTTCTCTCATTCTCCGATGACTTAAAATATGACTCTCATTCATCAATGGAGAAGAGACATCAGATCATCCCTCTTGCTGATTAGGCAAGAAAGTGATCCTTATGTTGATCTAGGGCTCAGCCAAGCCACGACTAAATTATGAATTACAGTTAGCCTAACTTATTCTAACCTAACTAACTTTATAGTCTTAAGTTAATATTAATTGTTAATTCTAAATGACACTATGATAATGTTATCCCTACGAAACTTGTTAATTTAATACAATTTATTAATCCTAAAGTAACACACTATTAATGCTACATTTGTCGTTAAAGCCTTTGTTAAGTGCTAAAGTATTCTTATTTATCTCATATGTCAAATCTAAACTAATATATCCTATGTTATTATGCTAATTTACTAACTATACTATGTAAATAACTATACCTTATACTATAATATATTCCTAAATATCACTAGTATAGTTCTAATAATAATTCTAAATATTTAATCCAGTTTATTATGAGATTATAATACATCTATGATAAACCATAAAATGGATGTTAGTAATATTATTATTATCTTGAAAAAAAAAAACATTTATTAAGATCTAGTTAAATACATTACCATAATTAAAATTATTATAATTACATTAGGGTATTATTAATATTAAATATTAATTAATAATTAGTATGCTAAAAGTTAATTCTAAGAAATCTATGGTAACCTATAAGAAGAAAGTTTAACTAAATAAATATTATTATTCTAAGTAAACAATTAATAAAATCTTAGTTAACTTATACTACCATATTAAAGTTAAAATTATTCTAATTACCTTAAGTTATTATTATTTATTGAAAGTGAATGTTACAAATTAATGAGTAATTAGTATGTTAAGGCTAACTCTAAAAAGAAAAAGAAAAAAATGACTTCTAATGTTAATCATATTAATTAAAAATAAATTAATTAATATACAATATATTACATTAATCCTCATGATTAATTTCTTAACGTTTTGGATAAAGATTGAAATCAGTCAAGAAGTTTGATTGATATAAGCGCTGAATCGTGCCACTAAGAATTAGGATATTTGCCTCTAAAGAAAGAGGATTTTATGTAGATTACATTTACAAATATAAAAATTAATCCTAAAATGAAAATCCTATCTCGAACTAGAACAAGATAGCCCTCTCCTAATCCGAGAGCCAATGAAATAAAACAGGGGAAAGGTTGGTTTATGAGCGAATTCACCATGTGATTTCCATTAACCAAAAGAAATAGTTCATATTAATTAATGGAATAAAAAGCAAAATATGTTTGCGATTATCATTTATCTCATATATACTTCAATGAATTCATTATAGATTCGATCTCGTTCTGCCTCTTGGAGATAGCTCCTGTAAGGCTTCAATAACATATCAAAATTGAACCAGCAATAGTGTTAGATATCAACAAGAAATACTATTTAGAATAAAGATCGAAATCAATTACAAAACTTGGACAAAAATAAAATTGAAAATTCAGCATTCCAGTAATAGCACACATGAATGGAAATTCATAAAATTCATTTAAACAATGTGAGATCTTATTACAAAATATGCAGTCTTTGAGAATTTCAATACTACGATCTTACTGCCTGTAATAGTACTAAGCAATTAGACATGGCCAACAAAACCTTCTATGTTCTCCATAATCATTCCCTCTGCACCATACAATAGTGCAATAGCCCAGATTGAAAGATTATCGAACTCCCCGTGTGTGTGATCAGGACCTCCCTTTCTGTGTGGATCTGGATCGCCCTCCTACTCGTAGAGCAGTCCCTCCTCTGTAGCGTGCCCGAGTCCCCTTCAAACCTGTTAAAAAAACTGATTTTAAGAAATTTCTCCTCTAGTTGAATGTATTTCTGATGGTTTATATAATGCTGCCTTTTAATTTCTATTTGCCAAAAATACACTTGGTTGAGTAAAAAGCATGATGAGGGATTCGAATCCCTATTTCCATATATTCTGTCCATTTATCTTCCTGGCGATCAGCAAACAGGGTGCATCGGATAACTGCTATGTATGATCAGGTGTGCAAATAGTTTATAAGTCATGTAGTTAAACCATTCGGAGCCACTACTCCAAACGGAAAAGGAGCTACTTTAAGCTCCGGACAAGGTGGTTATCCCCCAATGTTGTTGCAGCGATTCTCGAGGCATCAACACCTAGCAAGCTTCCAAGTTCAATGATTCCAATTTATCTTCATCAAGCATCAACACAAGTTCAAGTAAAGGTTTATTCAAATCTCGTACCTCTTCTCTTCAACAAATGAATTGCAAATCACACCCTCCATGTGCAAACCATTGAGTTGAGGTAGATGTTGGGCTATTACATGTCTCATCTTACTTATTGACCTAAGGTGACAGGAAGGATGAGAACCTTAACAATTCATGTGTCAAACTCGTTACACATGTTGAATCATGGTCATAATGTCCACAAAAACCAAATGGAATGCTCAAAGCATGCCAAAATTCAATTAAAAGTAATATTGTCAAACCTTCATGTTTTTTTTTGAATTTGAGCTTATAGGATCATGAACATGACTAGTTCATAGAAACATGATACGCCAATATCGAAACTGAAGACTGACCAGAGGTAATTCAAAGACCAAAACAGGTTGACTGGGCCCATATAAATAAACAGGGCAGCGCTGCTCAAATCAAAATTGAAATCTGACCCATTAAACAACTGTAACCGTAACCGAGACCCAAAGACACAGTCAAAAGAATGCCGCCCACGCAGGGGAAACCGGCAATTTAACTTTAGAAAAAAGGTCTGAGCATGGGAACTGTAGAGCATATAATGACTATAAAATAGGAGGGAATTGAGCACCTTCGAGCAACAGAGAATCAAAAACCATTGAATGCAGACCTGATTAAGCTTCATGAGAGGTGGAAGGTGACTCTTCAACGATGCGACACCCATATTTGTACGGATCTTCATCCTCATAGGGATGGTCCTCTTTGCCTGAAGAACCTCCACCAGTAGGGACGCTTGGACCATCTTGAATGTTCATGTCCTGGGTTGCAGTGCCACCAGGATCCTTACTCTGCTTGTTTTCAATCTGAGAAGTGCCATGCTTATCTTCTGCCCTCATCTCCAGAGTCACCCCTGGTGTCACAACAACCAGACCAGAAGTATCCTCTCGAAGCTCAATGGTGACTGAAGCTAAGAAGGAGAAATTACTGAGTGTACATGGGAATTGAAAACAAGTGGTGTGAGATTGAGAATTATGAGAGCACGCTACTGAATTATGCTTCCCTCGACCCCGTCCACGACCACTCCTAGTAACAGGATAGCAGTTAGAGCAGAAGTCCGAGGAATAAGACGAGGAGTCCGAAGTGGAGGAGGAGGGCTAGCAGATAACTCACCCACGGGAACTTCCCCTCCTGCAGCTCATTATCTGGCGCAATCTAGGCATAATGAAAAGAACAGGAGGTGTTGAACAGGCAGCAATACTGTGAAGGCAGGGGGGACTGAAAGGGGCTTAGCTTCAGCACGCAGAGGAGCACTAGGAAAGACAAAGAACGAGCTACAACTGAATTTGCATAAAGGGCTTTGAGAAACATGAAGTCCCGGTGATAAATCCAGAGCACAATGTTTCCCTAGGCTGGTCCGAGAGCGAGGCTCTGCGACAGCAAGGGAACAACATGAGTGTAGGGGAGGAGCATGAATGAATTCGTGGAGGGGCGCCATGACAGATGAACTTGCAGGATGGTATGGAGGGACGAGCTGCATTAACGCAAGATTGAAGATGTTAGCGGAGGAATTAATGACTAGCATCACGCAAGGACGGATGGCAGTGGTAATAAGCCACGCGCCAACCCACCAAGCCCCCCACGTACAAAACGCCATGTTACACACCCGGATTCGTGAGGACAAACCTTCATGGTTATTTGGGTTTAAAACTCATATTTTACTCACGTGACCTTTAAACACTGAACCATTAGATGCAATGCATAGAGGAGATGAGAATTTTTCCAATGAGTTGTCATACACCCTTCTTTTCTTTCAGCTTTATGCCCTTCATAATAATATAATCTTATCACTTGAATTGTGATCATAGAGACCAAAACTCTCATAACAACATCTTTTGGCATCTCTACACTTAATTCAAATAAACCATCAAAATATGCACAAGCAACCCTAAAATGGAAAAAAATCAACTCTAAAATGGAAATTTACCATATTACATAACTTAGTGCAAGGCCATCATCTATGTCATATAATTTTTAATCCACCTTATTGATGTAACACAAACCAATTAAAAAAATAAATATGTTAAATCATGGTAAAGGGTTCCCTCTATGCCAAGTGCACTTATAGAGAAAAGGCCTTAAAAGTCACCATCAATCTTTGAATCTTGTGTTGGGAGGTTGGAAACGATACAAGTGGATATGAATGACCATGGATGACATGGTCTCATCGCCTCTTATATATTAATCTCACCTTGTCATTCATTCCATTGATGTTAAAATCAATCATTGTTGAGATGCATACTCGCATAACATCATATGTCTTATCACATTGTTAAACGTAACTTTACGCAGTTGCCAAATTTCTACATTCCTTACTTCTCCTTTGCATGCCAAATTACTCCAAAGAGTGCATATCCTCGACCACAATTATCATTCCACTTTTTTGGTTGTTGTGCAACCTTATTTACCCTTTAATATGCTTGCTTTTCACATCCCATCACATCCAATTGAATGGAATATTCCTTAGTTGTCAAGTGATAGAGTTATTTTTCTTCATCAATCTTATGAGAACGTGGCATAAGAATTTTGTGTACTATGTCACTTAAACATGCAAAACCATCAATCATTTCAAAACAATAAGCCATGAGTAATGAGCAAAAGAATAAGAATTATCAAAATTCATCTTTTACAAAACATGAAAGATGAAACTAACTTAGAATCAAATCAAAATCATGACTTAACTTCACATCAAGCCTTTAACCATTCATGCAATCAACAACATAAACAATGAAGTGACTACTAATTTAATATCCAACCTTTCACTCAATTCATCAAGACAATCATAAAATCATAATCTTCTAGATTCATCAAAATGAAATAAAAGAACAAATAAAAAAGAAAGTGAATCTTGATGATGAGGTTCAATACAATGCTTATAGGGGGCGCCTAAATCTTCATACATGGGGCTAATAGAGGGCCTCAACACCACGTTGCCTACTCTTCTCCATACCTTGTTGTGCCTACTACAACAACCAATGCCACCCTTTTACCTAGGAAACTTTTTCCCTTCAATCACCTCCTATATATGTGAAGTTACAATGTCATCTAAAGGAACCATACATTTTGACCAACACCTTGTATATGTGGTTGCAAGGAGCATAATTAGCAGACCTACCACCATAGCAAATTGCCATGTTAGCAAACTACCTTTGCCATGCTAATGAGTTTTTTCATAATGAACCTAAACTTTAAACTTTCCCTAGTTAACAATGCCATGTCAATGCCACATTATCACCATATCATCAACATTAGGATCCTTCTCATTCATAAATAAAAACACACCCTTGAACTTCCTAAGGCCATTCTACAATTTCAGCCATTTGTTTTAGAAGTTTTACAATATTTTATAAATTGCCAAAAAAAATTCCTTTTTTGAGATTTTTTGGGGTCATAAATTTGACATGTGGACTCCTTTTTTAGTCTTGATTATTTTTTATTTGTTTATTTTATTTTTAAATTATATAATTTTTCAAGCTCTATGTGACAATATGAATTATTTTTATCTTATTCTTTTTTTTTCAAAATGTTTTTATGATTTGTAAATTGGTTGTTATCCATTTAGAAATATGCTCAACAAGAACTAATAATTCTCTTGGACGACCTCCATGGAAAAAGCGCTTTGGAGTAAAGTCCTTAACCAAATCACAGTGGGAAAAAATTAAGTAATAATGGATAATGAAAGGCTAGAAAAATGGTTGAACATGTAAATGATGATGCAAGAGAATTAATTGGCATGGATGTATCTAGTGTCTTAATATTTCATATCAACATGTAGATACCACACACAAAGAGTGGTTTAAATTGAGGAATTATTTAACAAAACCAACTCTACGCAACCCTATGAATTGATTTAACTAACTAATTTCAATGACCTTGTAAATTTATCATGAAATTGAAGATTATATCTCCAATGTAAAGTTGTTGAGGCTTTAAATTAGCAATTGTTGTCGCATCGCTAATCTTGATAATCAAGTAAATATTTCTACTATTTCCTGTTAGTTTTTGGTAGCATCGGATGTGCTCTAGCCATGAAAATTGGTGGAGAGGATAAGGCACATGAGTTCTAAAGAACCTAGAAACCATTTGGTGAAATTCCACTGGGATTGTATTTTATTAAAATAATTAACATTTTTAATGGGGTTCCTAAGTCTAAACTTACAAAAACTAAAATATTAATGGGTATTAATCAAAATATGGGTGAGAATGGTCTAGAAGGAGGATCTAGTCATGTTTTAATCTTAGCCATTGATTAGAGACTTAATCTCAATCCTTGAAGTCTCAACGAGAAAAGTATAATAAGGAGGGTTGGGGTTCATTTGTAAACACACACACAGTTGATGAGTCAGTTCGATTTTCCTAGGGCAGGGTTTGCAAAGGAATTCAAAAAAGTGATCAAGCGGTGAGGATCAGAGGCAGTACTAGAAGGAAGTTATTTTCAATTCCGATGAATATACTTCAAAGAAGACAATGAAGGATCAAGGAGCTAACGCAGTTCCAAGGAGGGACAATGCAACCACTGCAAAAGGTTGACGTAGAATTTGTTGGGGGGTGCCAGGAATCACTGTGGGTGATTGGCATAAGAGATATTGATTTCTTAGCATCAGAACCAACAACAGCCAGGGTGATGCAGTTAGAGGGAGTCTCCACACATAAGCCATGCAGTGACTACGTAGGTTCACACAGAGACTGCGTAATGGGTTATCTAGGAGTTGGGGCCAGTGTAGAATCTCCAGATTCAGTTTGATAAAATTATCACTATTTATATATAAGTTATCTTCTCCAAGTGGATTGCCATTTTTCTCTGGGGCATCTAGATTGCATTCAGAAATTTACTACCAATAATAGAAACCCTCATATTTGTTGCACTGATTTTCCCGCATTGGTTTTTTTCCAAGCACAATTGTCCAAAAACAAGTGTGTCAATGTGATTGTTTATATGTTGGTGTTTCTCTTGCCTATTTGATTTTCAGTTCTTGATTTTTGAAGTTTGCAGCTGGATTTATTTTGATTTACTGAAGCATTGGAAAATAACTTATTATTGTAAATAAGTAGGAGAAATAAATCAGTCACCACAACGAAATTTTCACATGGTATCAGAGCAAGGTTCATGCAAGATGGTAGCAGATAAAAAGAGAATGGAGAACAGTAGGGATCAGAATATTTCTTAATTAGCTTCCAGGCTAGAAGAGGAATTTGCTTTCTTATCAAGTTCTGCATCAACCGAGGATTGGTACATTGATAGCGGGGCTTCAACTCATACGAATGGAGAACGAGAATATTTCTCAAGCTATCATGAGGAACATATGAACTTCCAAATCACAATGGGTAACAGGACGAAATTCACCCTAGTAGGAAAGGGAACCGTTACATTCTAGATAGTAAGTGGAGGTAGTCTTCGAGCCAGTAACGTACTACATGTGCCAAGTATGGGAATGAATTTGATTTATGTATCTCAATTACAAGATAAAGGATATGATGTGTACTTCATCGGTAATAGAGTATATTTCAAGCATCCTGAGTGGAAAAAGAGGGCCCATATTGGAACTCGAAGCAACAGGTTATACAAGTTGCAACTCGAGTCTCCTATGGCACTCATAAGCAATAATGTCAGTGGAGAAAAAGACTTAAATGAATTGTGGAATAGAAGGATGGGGAGCTTACATCATCAGGCATTAAGGATGCTCAAGGAAACTGTTACGGGGGTTCCAGTTCTTACTACCAAGCATGATGATACATGCAGAGGCTATTTACTAGGCAAGTACACCAAAGCAGCTTATTCCAGAAGCAACAATAGAGCTAAGTGTGTATTGGATTTAATACACTCAAACATATATGGTCCAATGCCTACAAGATCCATCAGTGATGTTGAGTATTTTTTCACCTTCATAGATGACCATTCCAGGAAAACTTGGATTTATTTCTTAAGAATCAAGGATTAGGTCTTTGATCGGTTTAAGGAGTTTAAGGCTCTAGTGGAAAGCCTAATAGGAAGGAAAATCAAAACATTGCGCTCAAACAATGGTGGAGAATACATGGATAAAAACTTCACATGTTTCTGCACAAGGGAAGGGATCAGAAGAGAATGGACAACACCTTATAATCCAAATCAAAATGGAGTCACCGAAAGGAATAACATAACTGTTGTTGGAGCGACGAAGGTGATTTTATATGATCGTTATCTACCTAAGCTTTTATGGGTAGAAGCATGCAACACGGATGTATACATTCAGAATAGGACTCCTCACAGGGTTTTAGGAAAGAAGACACCAAAGGGTGTTTTCACGGAAAAGAAGCGAGAAGTGAGTCACCTAAGGATATTTGGAAGTGTGGCTTATTGTCATATTCTAGAAGAGACGCAAAGCATGTTAGAGAAGACTGCTGAAGTTGGATATCTCGTGGGTTACAATGAGACTTCAAAGGCTTACTGAATCTACATTCTGAGTAGTAGGAAGATTGTAGTGAGGCGAGATGTAAAGTTCATGGAAGACAAAGCTTTCAAGAAATATCGAGAGATGCCTTTTGAAGAACAAGCTAAGAGTTTTCCTCTGGTCTAGCAACAGGGATTAGATCTAGTAGGAAGACAGGTATCTGGTTCAATCATTGCAACCAGTACTAGCACCCCCTCAAGAGAAGAGGAGCCAAGAGGGTCACAACAGATGCAACAATAGGAAGAGGAACAGATAGAACCTCCCACCACCAGTGGAAGAACTAGTCGAGAGGTACGACAAACTTTGAGGGACGTAGAGGAATTCATTAGAGCTCCTAAAGCTGAGAAAAGGCAGCGCAAACAACCTGACAGGTACCAACCATTGCAGCTCAGATTGAAGAACCTTCTAGTTTTTGTGAAGCTATACAGCACCAAGTATGGGTGGATTCCATGGTAGAAGAATACATTTCCATTATGATAAATGATGTCTAGGAAATTGTACAAAGACTAGAGAGAAGATCAGTTGTGGGTTCGATATGGATCTACAAGATCAAGTATGTTGCAGATGGCAGCGTAGAAAAGTATAAGGCTAGGTTCGTAGCAAAAGGATATGTTCAAAAGGAAGGAATAGACTATGAAGAGACATTTGCCCCAGTAGCTCGGTATACCTCTATCAGATCCATTATATTCGTTACAGCACAGATGGGATGGGAGATTCACCAAATGGATGTCAAGACAATGTTATTCAATGGGTTGATAGAAGAAGAGCTATATATCGAACAACTAGAAGGTTTCAACAAGAACCCAGAGCTTGGTATGGTTGAATTAACAACTACTTGCAGCAGTTGGGATTCATCAAGAACGATGTCGATCCCAATCTTTATTATCTATCAGTAGAAGGTGAGCCGTTAATTTTGGTGTTATATGTGGATGATATATTTTTGATAGGATCATCTAGGCTCATAGAGGATTGCAAGAAGAACATGGAAATAGAATTTGACATGAAGGATTTTGGGCTAATGCACTATTTTCTAGGATTGGAAGTAGGATGGTGAGATCTTCCTTGGCCAAGGTAGATATGTGTTAGAAATTTTGAAATGATTCAGGATGCAGGATTGTCAACCTATGGCTACGCCTATGATTATCAATTGGAAGAAAATAGATGCTTACGGAGACAAGGAAGTGGACCCCACCTTATATAGACAACTCATTGGGTCTCTTATGTATCTCATCAACACCAAGCCATACATATGTTATGTTATCAACACCCTTAGTCAGTTCATGGTGGAACCAAAAAGGGCGCACTGGGGAACAGAAAAACACATTCTCAGGTATGTGCGTGGAACAAGCAATTTTGGATTAATATACACTAAGGGCGATGATATCTAATTGAGTGGATTCACTTATGCAGATTGGGTAGGAAGTTTAGTAGACGGGAAAAGTACCAAGGGTATTGCTTCAGTATTGGATATGGGATGACCTCCTGGTGCAGTAAGAAGCAGAAGTTTGTAGCTAGAGTTGAGGGTATCGAAGCTAGACAAGAAACATGTGAACCTATATGGCTCAAGAAACTGCTTGTAAAAAAAAAAAACAAACAAACAAACAAACAAAAAACAAACAAAAAACAAAACAAAACAAAACAAAAAACAAAACAAAAACAAAAAACAAAAAAAACAAAAACAAAAAACAAAAAAAAACAAAAACAAAAAACAAAAAACAAAACAAAACAAAAACAAAAACAAAACAAAACAAAAACAAAAACAAAAAACAAAACAAAACAAAACAAAACAAAACTTCTATGATAATCAAATTTGTATCAAGCTCTCTGAAAATTCTGTGTTTCATGAGCACTCCAAACACATTGATATTGGGTATAATTTTATTAGGGGTTGTGTTTAGCCTGGGGTGGTAGAGTTGGAGTATATTCCCACGGGAAATCAAGTAGCAGATGTACTCACCAAGGCTCTAGGAAGAACAAAGTTTGTTCAATTTTGGGAGTAGATGGGTATGATGGAAAACCCCTTTCAATAATGTGATGCAACATTTGAGAGGTAGTTGTAGTATAGATATAGTAGTGGCAGTGGCAATGTCATGGGAAGTAGTACATCAACAACGGCAGCAAGAATGCGGAAAAGGAGATGCTTCAGAAGCAGAGCAACATGTAGTTGGACATTGTTGCTAGAGCACTTTCCTCGCTAAGAGGGAGTGTTAGTTTTTGATAGAATCATATTTTCTCTAGCCATGAAAATTGGTAGAGAGGCTAAGGAACATGAGTTCTAAAGAACCCAGAAGCAGTTTGGTGAAATTCCACCCGAATTGTATTTTATTAAAATAATTAATATTTTTAATGGGATTCCTAAGTCTAAACTTAGGAAAATTAAAATATTAGTGGCTATTAATCAAAATATGGGTGAGAATGATCTAAAGGAAGATCAAGTCATGTTTTAATCTTAGCCATTTATTAGAGACTTAATCTCAGTTTTTTAAGTCTCAACGAGAAAAGTATAAGAAGGAGGCTTGGGTTCATTTGTAAACACACACAAAGTTGATCAATCAGTTCGATTTTGCTAGGGTAGGGTTTGCTAAGGAATTCGAACAAGTGATCAAGAAGTGAGGATCAAAGGCAGTACTAGAAGGATGTGATTTCCAGTTCCAGTGAATATACTTCAAAGAAGACGGTGAAGGATCAATGAGCCAGCGCAATGCCAAGGAGGGACAACGCAACAACTAGAGAAGGTTGACGCAGAATTTGTGGGGGGATAGTAAGGATCAGTGCCAGGAATCACTGTCGGTGATTGGCAGGAGAAATATCAATTTCTCAACAACATAACCAGTAGTTGCTAGGGTGACACAGTTAGAGGGAGTCTCCACGCAAAAGCCACGTAGTGACTGCGTGTTGGGTTGTGTTATATTCTTTCCACATAGTTAATAGGGGGTTTGAAGGGCACCCGTAACCCCACTTTATGGGGTCCGGGGCAGCGCCCCTGAAAATTTTGGTTTTGGACCCTATGTTAGGTTGGGCAGACCCACCTATGGTTTTGTGCATGATTTTCGCACATGTTTTTTGGACGTGATGGTTTGCGGTCCATGGTATTGGACACAATGGTTTTCGATCCATGGTATTGGATGCGATGGTTTTCGGTCCATGGTATTGGATGCTTTGGCATGTATAAATATGTATTATAACATTGAAAGGAACATAATGAAAAATCTAGCTGGTGGTCCCGGTTTTGGGATCCAGGGCAAAATTTCTGTGTATATGTGTTTTTATGTGTTATGATCTCGCATTATTTATTTTCTGTGTTTTAGAATTTGTATGCAGGTAATTTCTATACGGGGTTAAAACCTACATTTGGTATTGGAGTTGTTTTGGCTTCAAGGGGACGCCTTTGTTGCTGAGGGGTTTCGCTCGAGCCTGTGGTAGACCCTGTTCAGTGGGAGATCTGTGAGATCGATTCTGGTGGTGAAACAAAATGGAGAGCAATGGAAAGATAGAGATCGAGAAATTTAATGGTCAGAGTTTTGAGTTGTGGAAACTCAAGATGGAGGATCTGTTGGTGGATAAAGACCAGTGGATCGTGGTAGATCTAGGTATTAAACCAACGGCAGTGTCCGATGAAGAATGGAAGAAGTTGGATTGGAAGGCAAAGAGCACAATACGATTGTGTGTCTCAGATTCAATATTGTTGAATGTATCAGGGGAAGCTACGACGAAGGCTTTGTGGGACAAGTTTGGGACTTTGTACCAATCTAAGTCTCTGGTGAATAAATTGTTCCTGCAAAAAAAGTTATATAACCTGAGGATGAAAGATGGAGACTCGATGGTAAAGCATCTGAATGCATTTAATATTGTGGTAAGTCAGTTAGCATCTGTTGATATTAAAATTTCATATGAAGATAAGTGCATCAGTTTGTTGTGTTCTCTACCAAATTGGTGGGATAGTCTGGTTATTGCAATAGGTAGTAATGCAACTGCCTTGCATTTTGATGAAATAGTCTCATCCTTGATGATGGAGGAGATGAGACGGAAAAATATGGACAGCCAGAAGGGTGATGCCTTGTCTGTACGAGGACGGTCCCAGAACAGAAACAAAAATAAGTCATCGAGTGGGAGATCTAAATCTAGAGGGAGATCTAAATCTCCAGGAAAACCTACAAAGGTGGTGTGCTGGAAATGCGGAAAGGAAGGGCACTTCAGAAGGGAGTGTAAATCTAAGGCTCCTGATAAAGGAAAGGGATCTGATGATGCTCCTTCTTCAGAGGCGAAAACCACCTCAGATGAAGGTGGGGATGTGTACTTGGCTTCTTCAAGACACATGTAGATCATGAGGCATGGTTGATTGACTCAGGTGCATCCTTTCACTTTACTCCCCATAGAGAGTGGTTCTGCGAGTATGAGAAATATGATGGTGGTGATGTCTTTCTTGGGGGATGACAGGAAGGCTAGAATCGTTGGTCGCAGAAAAGTAAAGTTGAAGTTGCAAGGTGGAAGGGTTAGAATGCTTCCAGGTGTTCTACATATTCCTGCATTAGCCAGAGATCTAATTTCTGTTAGCAATCTGGATGATGCAAGTGTAAAAACAGTGTTCGAGAAGGATACCTGCAAGATGGTTCGAGGAGCACTAGTATTGATGCGTGGAGATCGGGTTGGAACTCTATAGAAGATGCAAGGTAGCACTGTTATTAATGGGTGTAATAGTTCTGTGGTTCCTGAAAGTGGAGCAAAAAATTTAGTGGTCTCTGGAGAGAAGACCATGCTACGACATCAAAGGCTTAGACATATTGGAGAAAAGGGCCTTCAGATACTTCATGGTAAAGGTATGGTAGAATCTATGAGTAATAGCTCTTTGGAATTTGATTTCTATGAAAATTGTGTATATGGGAAGCAGAATCGGGTGAGTTTCCCCTCTGGTAGTAAGAGGACAAAAAAGATATTAGAACTTGTGCACAGTGATGTGTTTGGACCTGTGAAGGTTCCATCACTGGGTAATTATGTGTACTATGTATCATTTATAGATGACTTCTCAAGGAATACATGGATATATTTCCTTAAGAAGAAATCTGAAGTCTTTGACAAGTTTAAAGAATTTAAGGCTCTAGTGGAAAATCCGACAGAGAAGAAGATAAAGGTACTGAGGACAGATAATGGTGGAGAATTCTGCAGCAAGGAATTTGAA
>APFE030417744.1:132391-164476 GCA_000404065.3 Pinus taeda
CGCAGTGCGAAGGCGCCACAGAAGGCGCAGTGCGGAGACGCCACAGAAGGCGCAGTGCGGAGACGCCACAGAAGGCACAATGCGGAGGCGCCACAGAAGGCGTAGTGTGAAGGCACCACAGAAGGCGCAGTGCGGAGACGCCACAGAGGTGCCACAGAAGGTGTAGTGCGGAGACGCCACAGAGGCACCACAGAAGACGCAGTGCGGAGACGCCACAGAGGCGCCACAGAAGGTGCAGTGCGGAGACGCCACAGAGGCGCCACAGAAGGCGCAGTGCGGAGACGCCACAAAGGCGCAGTGCGGAGGCGCCACAGGAGACGCCACAGAGGCGCCACCGAAGGCACAGTGCGGAGGCGCCACAGAAGGCGCAGTGCGGAGGCGCCACAGAAGGCGCAGCTGCGAAGGTGCGTGGCGCCACAGAAGGTGAAGTGCGTAGCGACGCAAGCCAGAGAAAATAAAATCGCGTATGTGTCTTAAGATCTTTTGTTGACTGATTTTTTTGTTGATAAGGTGTTCTGGGTTTAGTTTACTGTTATTGTGGATCTGGTTATCTGGGTGACTTACTGGTACTTGATGATCATTTGATGTTTATGGATCCAGTTTGAAAATTTATGAAAAGTGGTCCTTGAAAGAAAAGAAGTAGGGGGTTGTAGCTCCCTTCCAGGAGAGACTGGAAAACGAGAGAGAGTTGTAGCTCTCTGCAGGTTGCAGCCTGCGTACTGGTAAAGGACTGCACCAGTACAAGACCATTGTAAAAGGAGTTTCTAATTTGAAAGAAGATAGAGACATATTGCAGCAGGTGGTTTTCACCCACATTGGGTTTCCACCTTATATCTGGTGTTCTTTGATGTGACTGTCTGTTTTCTTGCTCATTATTTTATGGTACTGATATGCAAAAATAATTCAAAGTGTAAATAAGGAAGATTTGTTAAAAGAACTAGATAATACTGATTCACCCCCCCTCTCAGTATTATTTTCAACACCCACAAGTTTTCACTATGAACTTGTAATCATTTCATTATCCATGGACTTCCATTAGAATCAACATGCTTGTAGTTTGGATTGGTAGCAATGGTAATAATAAATCCAGGGGAACCTACAATTTTTCGTTCTTTAAAGCTAAAGAGTGAGGCCTTGAAGTTTGAGTTTTTGGGTCACCTTGAGCTTGTCCAACAAGCTTCCCAACAACTATCTCTCAAGGCTATTGGCCAAACAAGAATCATTGAGAATGTTCCTCCAAGGCCCCATTCGTAAATTTTATTTTTATCACCCATAGATTCTTGTTTTATAAGTATTTTTTAACATGAAATTATTTCAAATTGTCCTTGAATTTATTCATTGAATTCTCCCTATGTAGCTTAGTTGGGGGAGAGATGTGTCTTCTTGTCTTTGCAATGAAGAAGAAAAGCTTTAAGTATGTTATTCTCCACTTGAACTTTGTAAAAAACTCATTTCTTCTTTCAAAATAAAGTTATTTAATGTTTCTAAACCATAGAGGCTCTAGCTTTGTTTTTCTTTGGAAATAGACACTATTTTGGACTTGAATATTGTTGTTTCATTCTCTACAGCCTCAAAATGCATAAATGTGATCTTCTCATCATGTTCATTCATGATTGTAACAAATCTTAATGCTTTAATTTTTTGTTAATGTTATGTAATAGTTGGATTTTTTATCCAAATCAAAACATTAAACATTATACTTTAACATGTGTTGCTTGTGTTGAAGAATGCAACTAGCTTCGATCTTCATAATTGCACTTGTTAAAAGAAAATTATTATTAAAGAAAAATGACTTATTTAAGCACGAGTTTCATGCTTGGGTCAATGTTTTCTAGGTCAAATCTCCATTGAAAGCTTCTAGGTTTTGTCTAGAGTCATTAGAGTTGTTGTCATTTTTATTAGACCCTTCTTGGGCTTTTATATAATGTAAAAATAAATATTTTTTAGTCAAAAATATAATTTTTCATCTCCAAACCAAGTTGGATTTTCCCACAACAAGTTAGCCTGGATTAAGACAATTTGACCTCACAAAAAAGCTATATATTGAGCAACTCGACTTCATTTGGAGAGCATCATCATCAAGTTCAATCTCTAAGAAGCGGTACTGAAAAAGAGTGCTAAGTTGTTGGAGAAGAAGGAGAGAAGTTAGGAAGAAGAAAATCAAGTTTGTGGATTGCCTTTTTCTCACACATGTAAAGTTACTTCGCTGAAGCTCGGGTCGAAATCTGCTATTGGGTTGAAATTTCGATATGAAGTTTCACTTTGAAGAGTTGGCACTT
The DNA here is from genome assembly GCA_000404065.3 of Pinus taeda. Taxonomy (NCBI): domain Eukaryota; kingdom Viridiplantae; phylum Streptophyta; class Pinopsida; order Pinales; family Pinaceae; genus Pinus; species Pinus taeda. The sequence continues at coordinate 134,671 of APFE030417744.1, forward strand.
GGAAGGTTGAGAAAAGGACATCTACAAGGAGGAAGGGTTGACTTGGTTGTTGGACGAGGTCTTTGTCTAGGTCTAAGAAGTCTAGAAGTGTCTCATCTTGAATTGAATTACTGAAGGAATAGTTCTTGAATGGGTTTTCCCCTTATAGAGGTTTTTCCCTGATTGTACGCCTACTTCTTGAGTCTCTTGTTCTTTTGATCTTCATACACATATAATTTGGTAATTTCTTGATGAAATATAATCTAATAAATATATAAAAGAGGCCAACATAATTCATAAGTAATTATCAAGAAAGAGGAATCTTACACTTAATATCTACTAGCATTGATTTCTCAACATGGTATTAAAGCTAAGGTTGGAGATCACTTTGTTGGCTTAAAATATAAGGTTACTCCCTCTATGGAAAAATACTTGAATATGGGATACAATTTTGTAAGAATTGCAAGAAGTTGGATTGGAAGGACCGTCTACAACTTTTCTAAGAAATTCAAAAGCGAAGAGTTCTTTGCTGCACTTACAGGTACTCTTAATGATAACAATGCATGGATCATTGATAATGGAGCATCAAGGCATGTTATGGGAGAAAGTGGACAACTTCATACTCTATTGAAGGAACCATCATCTCATGCAATTGAGCTAGGAGACAACAACAATTATGCATTCAAGGGCTTGGGATCTACATCATTGAAGCTAGGAAATGCAGCAAAGCTACATCTCAACAATATACTCTATGTTCCAAGTTTGAACAATAATTTACTTTCAATTTCTTCTTTAGAAGATAAAAGATATAGGGTTGCATTTGTAGATGGAAAAGTTATGGTTTGGGGAAACAATTCAAGCATTGATAAGGCAAAAGTTATTGGAGTACGTGAAGGAAGGTTATATTAACACCATCTCCTTAAGCCCTAGTCCACATGGAGATCAATCCTATCGAACTACGACATAGAAGATATGGGCATATACACTAAAACATCATTCCCTCTCCTAATAAAATGGTAAATGAAATCCCCAACATCAAGGAAGATCATGAAGAAGTATGTAAGGGATGTTCTTTGGGGAAGAATACAAGGAAGCCTTTTAAAAGCAGTGATATAGGGTCTAAGTAAATATTAGACCTCATTCGTATCTATGTATGTGGGTCTATGTCTAAAAAATCTCTTAGAGACCATCTTTATTATGTGATCTTCATTGATGACCACTTTAGAAAGACATGACTCTACCTTCTCAAGACAAAGGACAAAGTATTTGAAAAAAAAATCAAGGAGTTTAGATCTAAAGTGGAAACCTTAATAGAAAGAAAGATAAAAATTCTAAGACTCAATAATGGGGGGGAATACACTTTAAAATAAATAGTTTCCTATTGTAAAGAAGCAAGTATTAAGAGGAAGCTCATTATTCCCTACAATCTTGAGAAAAATGGAGATGCATAAAGGAAAAATAGAACAACTGAATAATGTATAAGAACTATGATATTTGATCAAGATCTACCAAAATTGATATGAGGAGAAGCAGTAATGAATATACAAAATAGAAGTCCCAATAGAATCCTTGAGAAAATGACACCTGAAGAAGAATTCACATGAAAGAAGCCATGTGTGGACCATCTCTGCATATTTGGGTGTCCCGCATACATCCATGTTCCAAAGGACAAGCGAAAGAAATTAGATCCTACAAGCACTAAAGGAATCTTTGTTGGCTACAGTCTCTCTTCAAAAACATATAGAATATACATCAAAGAAGGAAGACAAATTGAAGTAAGCAGGGATGTTATATTCGATGAAAATAATTGCTACAAAAGATCCATGGATATTCCAATAGATTTTTATGACGAAGATAAACCATTATTTGAAGAAGAAGAGCATCATGATAAGAAAAATACAAACCAAGAAGAAGAAGAAGGAACAAGTGATGTTATTTGGTTAAAAAGTACTCTTGAATATGACGAAGGACATGGAGCTACTAAAGGAACTTTTATAGAAAGCAAAGTACCAAAGAGATATTCAAGATATGTAGCATATATGACAGAATTAATAGAAGTTGAACCAACTATATTTGAAGAAGTTGCTCATCAAGAACGGAAGAAGGTGATGCAAGAAGAATATTAATCCATCATGAAAAATTGGGTTTGAGAAATCATTCCTAGACCAAGTGACAAATCGGTTGTCACTTCAAAATGGATTGACAAAATCAAACATGCTATTAATGGAATTACTGACAAATACAAAGATAGATTTGGTGCGAGGGGGTTTTCTCAAAAGGAAGGTATAGACTATGAAGAAACCTCTGCACATACTGCAAGATATATACTATAAGATCTTTGGTTACACTGGCTGCTACAATGGGATGGAATATTCATCAAATGGACACAAAAATAACATTATGAATGGAACCATCAATGAAGAAGTATTTATTGAACAACCAGAAGGATTTGAGATAAATAGTAAGGAAACACATGTTTACAGACTCAAGAAGGCCCTATATGGCTTGAAGCAAGCTCCTAGGGCATGGTATGAAATAATGGATGCATATCTCTTAAATATGGTGTTCATCAAAATTTTTGTGGATCCAAACCTCTACATCAAGGTGGTGAACATTGAACCGATCATTATTCTACTATATGTGGATGATTTGTTTGTTAAAGATATGGAGCACAACATACAAGAAGATGTTGGCAGCCGAATTTGAAATGAAAGATCTGGGACTTATGCATTATTACTTGGGTTTGGGAGTCTGGTAGAAACCTAGAGAAGTATATCTAGGTCAGGGGAAATACATGATCGAGATATTGCATAGATTCGGTATGATGGGTTCCAAACCTATGATGTAACAACCCTGGTTAAAAATTCATGTAAAAATATATAAGGCCACGATTGATGGGACATGTATTCCAAGTTGAATGTTGGGAAAAACTTCCTAGTGGGTGTTCATTTCGGTTATTATGGCTAAAGGAAATTGGAAAAGGCAATGGAAAGGGCTTTGGAAAGGCACGAGGCATTAATTGGAATTTATTTATGAAAATAATGGAAATGATGAGAAAAGGAAGGTGAAAGGTCACAAGTTGCAGGCAAGGAGAAAATTGAAGGAAAATAATGGAAAATGAAGAAAATATAGGCCTCTTTGATAAAAAAAGGTTTCTAAGGATCAATGGGGGGGGCTTGGCCAGTGTAAGCTTGGTCAGTTTAGTTTTGGAGCTCTCTCATTACTCTCTCTCTCTTTCTCACTCACTCTTAGACACATAGAGTTTTCTGGGAGCGCTCTGGAATTGGAGCAAGAAAGGAAAAGAAAGCAAGAGGAAGCAAAGAACAAGCGGGGGAAGGCAGGATCAAGCAACTACAACAGGATTCTTTGTAGGTATCAAATTTCATGTGTATTTTCCTTGCTATATTTGGCACGCATGGTGTTGCATGTGGTTGTTTTCCATCATGGCATGGGTTTTTCTAGGTGTGACAATGTTTTCAGCCTAGCCTTGCCATTTCCTTATAGCCTTTATCAAATGAGTTCTCATACTTTAGTTGAGATGGTTTGTCTGATGGATTCGAAGCTAAGTGGAGTGGATCTTTGAAATGACAAACACATGGCCTAGTGGTCCCTGAACCAGAATGTGGATCACGGTAAATCCATTGGCCTAGTAACCCTGAGCCAGATTATGGGTTGCAGTAAATCTAGGATTGTGTGCCTCGGTAGGCCTAGGAATTCTTGCCAATGAATGACGAGATATACGGTAAAGCCAAGAGGTGGATTTCTCTCTGTTGGGCCTAGTAGTCCCGGGATGGGATGTACAGTAAAGCCTAGAGAGTGGGTCTCGGTGAGAGACTAGGAGGCACTCAAATTTCTCACGTGGTAGGTGGAGAACTCCAGTAGCATCCATGCTTGTTTGGTTCTTTTCGGTTGGTTATGAGTCCCACATTCATGCTTGGAATATGGCACGGGGGTGATTCACTGAAGAGAGACTTGGCTCAGCCAACCTATGGTCGAGTGGAACATGGTAGTCCCATATTCGGTTGGTTCCTGCATTCAATAATGAGAAATTCATTCCCTTGGTTTTCATGTGTAAATGTATTGGTTTATATTTGGATTTTATGATTGATATATTTATGGTATTTATGTTGTTTCTATGTTGGTTATGTGTAAGTTTTATGACAATAGCTATGTATGTATCTCATTATGTTTTCACTTGTAAATGAATGGACAATGTATCTATAACCTAATAGATAATAATGCAGCAAATGACACGAGGGAACAATGGTTCTTATCAATTTTCAGATAAGTATGAGATCCCTATGCTTAATTATGTTGTTTACACTTGTAGATTACATGTTTGCGATATGTTTGACGAAATGTTTGTCATGGCTAGTAGGGGTTTGTTTAAGGGCTTGTTTAACTAATTGCTTCTACTTCATTGTTTCCATGTTATTTTACTACTCTTAAGATGTCATTCCATTATGGGCTTTGTGCCTGTAAAAGTGGCTCAAACCTTGTGGACGTTGGCACAAAACTGGACAAATTAGTCCCTAGAAGTTGGCATGTAGGCCTATCAGAGCGTTCAGAGGTCCCTGGATGTTGGCATGCTCATAGCAAGAGAGCGTCTTGAGGGCAAGTGATCAGAAGTTTCAATGGGACCCAGGGGCAAGTTGCCTGAAGTGTTGGAATGGTTATTAAGGGTCATGTAGTTGATGTTGAAGGTTTGTGTGTTCTGATTCCTTCAATTCCATTTCCTTAAGGTCACATATGAGGTTGAATCCAACCATAGTAGCCTCTCATCACATGTTTACCCTGGTTGGTCGATTACTTGGGTAGTTGTGGGAGGAGGGTGTTACAAAGTGGTATCAGAGCATGGTTCACCCCTAAGACTGAATGGGTGGTGTGTTGGTCATGTATTCATGTCAATTGCATATGTGTTCCTTGTGCTTGTAATCCATGTTCTTGTTGCATTTGCATGGTGTTGATCATGGTTGTAGTGATGTTGCCATGTGAAGGTTGATGGTGTTGTTTTGGGATGTGTCATCATGAATGTATGGTTGTATATGCATTTTTTATGCATGTCGGTGTCTATATGTTGTTATCCATGCATTTTATGGTGAAGGTTGTTGTGCATAAGGTAATTGTATGCAATTAGGTCATCACGATGATATTGGTATGTTATGATGCTAAAATGTTGGCTGAGATAGATCTAGAGATGCAAATGATTAAAGTGAAGTTGCTTCATTGGACCTCGAGGTAAGATAATATCGCCATACATGTATTGTATGTTTGGCATGCAAGTATGTTAGTTAATGCATTATTATATGCATTAAGTTTATATACATGTTTGTCATTCTATTATTATTATGGTGTAATGTATGATAAATGCTAGTTGATTAGTGTAGTCATATGCAAATGTGTCAGGTAGTCATGAATGTTAGTGACATGTGGTTGTATGCATTGATATTATTGTTTTATGTTATATAACTTGATGATTAGGTTATATGTTGTTGATGAGCATGATATATAACTTGTTTTTGTCATATATTAGTAACTTTATGATTATGGTTATTACATTAGGATCTTGATGTTATAGGTATCATACTAATTTGGATTGGTCCATGCAAAGGGTTAGGGTTATGACATTCATGTATGAGTTAATATGTTGTGATATTATGTCATGCTAATCTAGACTGACGATGCATATGTGATTATTATGTATGAATGATAATTGTTTATGAGCTACTGATGTGAACATGCTAGTTAGTTATTGTTATGGATATCATGATCTTATTTGTGCTTGAGATGATGTGTTGTAAAGGTATATCGTGCTAACTAGATTGATTGTGCAGAGAAGATATCCTCCCCTGGGATACATTAGTATGAGTTTGCTTATGTAGTATGTTTGGTGCTTAATTATTTGATTATGTTGTCTATTTGGTGTTCGAGTGTTTGGTGTCTATTATGTCATCTAGTTGATTTATCTAACATGGTGTACTTATAGTTTGCTTGAATGTTTCATTAATTGCATGATATGAGCATGTGTCTATAAGATCGCATGAAGAAATGATATTGTTTTAAGATTATTGTACTAACACATATGTGTTGAGACAGTTGATATGTACTTGAGTGTAGTGGGTGACAATTGTAGCATTACATCTAACGATTATGAGTTGACTATGGATTATGAAATGATTGTTAGTCTTGGTAAAGGATGATTTCAAATTGATAGATATGATTGTCTTGATATTTGGAACATGTCGTTGACATGTGTAAACAATTGCAAGAAACATGCTTGGTATTAGCGTCACAAGGTAACAATTATGTGTTTAAATAACTAACAATTGGGTCATGTGATGGTACGTAGTAAGACTCGATTGCAACAAAGTCAAAAGGTAGAGGAAAGGAATTGGGCAAGAATTCCTTTGGCTATGTCTAGAAACCCTAATTCCAAATGAATGAGTGCTTTGCATACATGAAGTCTTCCTAACCCTAATTTGTTTCAAATTATGTGGATATGTGTTATATTCATGGACATGTATTTGACAAGTATATTAGCTAGTCTCTAGTTATGGATGGATTCATAAAGGGAATTGGAGCCTCTTGAGAGATGGCATGGACGTGTTTAGTTATAAGGCAATGTGTTTGACACAACAAGGTAAGGTAACTAGTCTATTGTTATGTTTATTTATGCACTGGCAATTATGCGTTCATGGAAATATGATTTAGGGGGTTACATGGCAAAGAGATTGCTGTGAAATCTTGAACAAGGCTCAGGTTGAGATTTCCTTTGGAAGCACTGGGAACCATGGGGATTAAGTCATGGCGTCTGTTGTTATTCTTGTCTTTTGTGATTTGCTTGGCTTGATTTGCAGTTTTGTTATGTCTAGTGCTTGATCTTGCCACTTTGTTAGTGGTATCGTATTGTTGTTGGTTTTCCATGGTTTTCTTCTTGTTTGATTTTCAATCTTGCCTTTGTTGTTTTGTGAGTCTTGGGAATTGGTTGGGGAAGGGGGAAGTTAATGGAGCTCAGGGAGAGGTGAATGAAACCTAGAAGGTAATGTAAGACCTGTATGAATCTTGGTGCATGTATAAGGGCTGTTGAAGGCAAGGATATGACAGCCAGTTGAACTGGTTGGGTCCACTAGTGTAAATGGATGATGGAAGGATAGTCATGGAAAAGGTAATCAAGAAAGGTAAGGTGAACATATTTGAGTCATCAAATGCCTTGGCTACGTTGGGAACTATTGTTCTCAATGTTGTGCACAAATAAGGAAGTTCTCTTAACCCAAACCTTATGTTATCTAGTAATTATGTTGTGATCATGATTGCTTTATGCTAATGTTTATATGCATATATGTATGTATGTACATTGTTGTCTGACAAATTCATCATGAATCATGATTGTTTTTATGCTAATGTTTACATGTATATATGTATGTATGTCGTGTCTGACAGGGTCATCATGGATCATGTTTGGTTGATGCTGAATGTTTATATGTATATATGTGTGTACGTATGTTGTTGTTTGACAAGATGATGATTGTTTTATACTAAGGATATATATATGTATGTGTGTGTGTATCTATGTCATTGTCTAACAGGGTTGTCAGGGATCATTCTTGTGGAGGAATTATTGCTTATGCAGGTGAATGACATGAATAGGTTCTTGGTTTTATGACAAATCAAGTGGGAAGAGTAACCCTGAAAGATCTACGAGGTCAGTATCATGTCGACATGAATTGATATTATATGCTTGTACTATGCCTATGTTTATGTTATGGACAGGCTAATGCTAAGGGATACATCAGCAAAATGAGAGCAGTGTGGTCTGCGATATGTTGGGACAAGCATGGATAAGACACTGGAAGTAAGCTTGCTTGGTAGAGACACTATGGTTTTGGATGTGTGGTACTATTGTTGTGCATATGTTGTATATGTTGCATCTGTGATGTTGTGCGTAGGCGAGGTTGTGCATATATAGTGGGTGTACATGTTGTTTATGCAATGTTATGTCCATGGTGGTACAAACATTGTTGTGTGAATATTTCATATCCAGTGTTGGATATAGATGGTGCTATGAACATGTTGGATATGCGGTGTTGTGTACGTATTGTATTGTGCACATGATGGATATGCGGTGTTCTGTGCATGTTGGATATGTAGTGTTGTGTACATGTCGTGCTATGTACATGTTGTATATGCAGTGCTATGTACATATGGTGTTATGCGCATGTTGTACATTTGGTACTATGTAAATATGGTATTGTGTGCATGAGTGTACATGTCGTGCATGTGGTGTTGTGTACGACTGAAGTTGTGTACACGTTGTACATGTGGTGTCGTGTACATGTGATGTTATGCACACATTATGCAAGTGGTGCTTTGTACAGGTGGTATTGTGTATAAGTTGTACATATGGTACTGGTGTACATGAGGTATTGTGTGCATGTCGTACATGTTTGTGTTGCGGGCATGCAATACTATGTATGTGCATTGTGTAGTCATGGTATCGTGACATGTGTATTTGTTATGTTGTACTATGTATACGTATATGTATTATGTGGGGTTGTACATCGAGTATAAATGTATGCATTGTGTTGTACGTCGGGTGTAAGTGAATGTATTGTGTGGTGGTGTACACCAGGTGTAGATGCATGTATTGTGTTGTGTTGTACACTAGGTGTAGATGTATGTGTGGTATTTCAGGTGTAGGTGCATGTATTGCATGGTGTTGTATGCCATGTGTGGTTGTATGTGTGTGATACACACTATGTGCATGTGCACATGATTAGGGGGAAGGCAGTAGGTGTTTGTTGGGGGTGGAAACCGATATGGTGTGCGTACGAAATAAAGACAAAGGTAGAAGCTTAGGATTGATTAAAGGATAAGTATCAATAATTCATTTCAGTTTTATTATGCATGTGATCTATGATTCTGGTTTATGATGGTTACATGTTATTTATTATTTTCATCTATGATGGTTTTTTTTAGCTAACCTGATGTGATATGTTTATACATGATCATTTGGTCAAAGATGCTATGACAGGAAGCAAACATAATTGCAAGTGTACCTTGTTGACGGGCCACCAATGAGGTATGATTTGAATTTATTTCAATTCATTTTGAATCTAATGGAAATTATGTGCTTAGTATAGGAAAGCATGAAATGTCTGGTAGGGTGATAGAAACTGACGACAAGCTTTAACAACAATAACAAAAGGAATTTGAAAATGCAGCAGTATGTTGGTAAAGCATTCAAGAGCAGGGCCATTGTGGGACACTAGTACCCAATAGTATCCATTAATTTACATGAGAATGCCATTACCGGTATGATGCTTTTGAGGCAAGGATATGCATTGGTTTTTGTATCTTCCAATGCGAGGAAGCCTTACTAAGGGATGGACTGCCCGAGATGGCGGTGCCAATAGAACTTGGAAGGTGTGTGACTGCACGGAAGATGGTGACTGGATTTCCCGAGGGACTATGTAGCAGAGAAGGGAAGGTCGGGGATGGATTTGTTTTGGTCATTAGAATTGCCAAATTGAATCAAATGCACATTGGGAGTGTGCAATGGAACAATGAGTCAGTAATTGTTCATTGAGAGGACACGTGGCGCAGGATTGTAGAGCTGGACATTGGATGTAGATTTTGCTTTGTAGTGGATTTTAGACTTCCTGGAAAGGAGGTAAATCTTGGTATTACTTTGAGGGTGGAAGTGTGAGCCTCTAGATCCCCTTGTTGCGGATGCAGAAATCGTATCCTTTTATTTGTTGGTTGAGAAAATGTGCATATGTGTGTATTATTGTAAATATTATATCGAGCTGAATTTATAAAGCTCCCTAGAGAGTATGATTATTTGATGGTTGAAGCAAATGTGTATGTGTGTACATGTGGTTATTATTGTAAATATTGTAATGAGTTGTGTTATAAAGCTACAGTAAACAATATGTTTGTCATGTTTTAGCAGATGGTCATTGTAAATACTGTAATGAGCTATGTTATAAAGCTCCATGGCAGTATGTTTTGTTTTCAACGATCTTGTTGGTTATATGTGTTATTGAACACCAAGGACGGTGTTCCCCCAAGGGGGAGGGTTCTGTAACATCCCTGGTTAAAAATTCATGTAAAAATATATATAAGGCCACGATTGATGGGGCATGTATTCCAAGCTGAATGTCGGGCAAAACATCCTAGTGGGTGTTCATTTCGGTTATTATGGCTAAAGGAAATTGGAAAAAGGCAATGGAAAGGGATTTGGAAAGGCATGAGGCATTAATTAACATTTATTTATGAAAATAATGGAAATTAGGAGAAAAGGAAGGTGAAAGGTCATATGTTGCATGTGAGGGGGAGATTGAAGGAAAATAATGGAAAATGAAGAAAATAGAGACCTCTTTGATAAAAATGTTTATGAGGATTAGTGGGGGTGCTTGGCCAGTTCAGTTTTGGAGCTCTCTAATTACTCTCTCTCTCTCTCTCACTCTTGGACACTTAGAGTTTTCTAGGAGCACTTTGGCATTGGAGCAAGAAAGGAAAAGAAGGCAAGAGGAATCAAAGATCAAGCGGGGGAAGGCAAGATCAAGCAACTACAATAAGATTCTTTGCAAATAGCGAATTGTATGTGTATTATCCCTGCAAGATTTGGCACACATGGTGTCACATGTGGTTGCTTTCTGTCATGGCATGGGTTTTTCCAGGTTTGACAGTGTTTTCAGCCCTTGCCATTTCCTGATAGCCTTGATGAGATGGGTTCTCATACTTCGGTTGAGCTGGATTATCGGATGGATTTGAAGTTGAGTTGGGTGGATATCTGAAATGACAAACACATGTCATAGTGGTACCTGAACTAGACTGTGGATCACGGTAAAGGCATTGGAATAGTAACCCCTAAGCCAAAATGTGGGTTGCGGTAAAGCCAGGATTGTGTGCCTTAGTGGGCCTAGGAATCCTTGTCGGTGAATGGTGGGATATATGGTAAATCTAAGAGGTGGATTGCTCTTCGTTGGGCCTAGTAGTCCTGGGATGGATTATGGTGAAGCCTGGAGAGTGAGCCTCAGTGTAAGGCCTAGTGATCCCTAGATTGGACTATGGATTACGGTAAAGCCTGAGAGACTAAGAGGCACTCAAATTCCTCACGATGTAGGTGGAGAACTCTAGCATAATCCATGCTTGTCTGGTTCTTTTCAGTTGGTTATCAGTCCCACATTCATGCTTGGAATATGACACGCGGGTGATTGGATGAAGAGAGACTTGGCTTAGCTAATCTATGGTTGGGTGGAATGTGGTAGTCCCATCTCCAGTTGGTTCCTGCATTCATTAATGATAAATTCATTCCCTTGGTTTTCATGTGTAAATGTACTCGTTTATATGTGGAATTTATGGCTGATATATTTATAGTATTTATGTTGTTACTATGATGGTTATATGTATGTTTTATGATAGCAACTATGTATGGCTCTCATTATGTTTTTACTTGTAAATGAATGGACAATGTATATATGACCTAATAGATGATAATGCAGTAAATGACATGAAGGAACAATGGTTCTTAGCGATTCTCAGATAAGTATGAGATCCCTATGCTTAATTATGTTGTTTACACATGTAGATTACATGTTTGTGATATGTTTGACGAAATGCCAATCATGGCTAGTAGGGGTTTGGTTAAGGGGTTATTTAAATAATTGATTATGCTTCATTGTTTCTTTGTTATTTTACTACTCTTAAGATGTCATTCCATTATGGGCATTGGCTTGGGCTCTCGGCTTGAAAAAGTGGCTCAAATCCCGAGGACGTTGGCCCAAAACTCAACAAATTGATCCCTGGATGTTGGCATGCAGGCCTGTGAGAGCGTCCAGAGGTCCTTGGATGTTAGCATGCCCATAGCATGAGAGTGTGCAGAGGGAAAGTGATCAGAAGTTTCAGTGGGACCAAGGGGCAAGTTGCCTGAAGTGTTGGCATGGTTCATAGGGGTCTTGTAGCTGATGTGGAAGGTTTGTGTGGTGTGTTTTTGTCAATTGCATTTCCTTAAGGTCACATAGGAGGTTGAATCCAACCATAGTAGCCTCTCGTCGCATGTTTACCCTAGTTTGTTGGTTACTTTAGTAGATGTGGGAGGAGGGTGTTACATATGACTACTCCCATAATCACTAATCTCAAGAAGTTGAGAAGCTTTGACTCTAGTCTCGTTGATCCTAATAGCTATCGTAAGTTGGTGGGTTCTCTAATGTACCTAGTAAATACAAGTTTTGTCGTGAATGTTCTTAATCAATTTCAGTTGTAGACTCACCATGACCATTGCATAACTGCCAAGCATATTTTGAGATATCTACATGGCATTATACATCGTTGCCTAAAGTATGATAGAAAGGAACTCAATTTAACAAGTTTTATCGATTCTGATTGGGGTGGAAGTGATATTGATGGAAGAAGAACTACAAGTGGATGTTTTAGCTTGGTATTTTCTATGATTTCATGGATGAGTAGGAAACAAGATCCTATTGCATTAAGTAGTGTTGAAGTGGAAAACATTGTTGCATGTGAAGTAGGAAAGGAAGTTGTGTGGTTAAGGAAACTTTTGTCAGATTTGTTTGGGAAGCCTCTGTATCCTACTATGATAAATTGTGATAATCAAAGCAACATCAAGATGTCTAAAGATCTTGTATTCCATGCAAGTACAAATCATATCAACAACAAGTACCACTACATTAGGAGCTTGGTACAAGATGGGGTCTTAAAGCTACAGTATATTCTGACAGATGAACAGGTAGTTGATTTGTTGATGAAGTCTCTTCCGAATAAGAAGTTTGAATATATTAGAAGCATGTTTGGGTTGGTTAATATAGATTTAATTGATAGGCAGAGATGAAGCATCTAATGGTGGATGCTTGACAGGACATTTGGTTGGCTTGTGTGTTGATGTTTAGATCCCAAAGAGGGAGGGTGGCATTGTTCTTGGAACTCTTACCTTGGATACACACCTAGATCCCTCAGTTGATGGTTAGTAATACTTATGGTACCTAGACTAGCTGAAAGATTTAGTCCATATTAGTCTCGCCAGGATAGACTACCCTCGTCAAGAATCTAGTTCTTAGCACTAAGTGTGCTAGAACTCTTTGTAGTTCATTTCATTTTGAAACCTTCCATGTACTTGTATATATGTGTAAAATGTAATTATGAATACCTCCCTAGTTAAAAGGGAGTGTTGAAGAATGTAACTAGCTTCGGTCTTCATAATTATACTTGTCAAAAGAAAATTTATTATTAAAAAAATGACTTATTAAAGCATGGGTTTCATGCTTGGGTCAATGTTTTCTAGGTCAAAGCCTCCATTTAAGGTTTCTAGGTTTTGTCTTGAGCCATTAGATACATTGTCATTTTTATTAGACCCTTCTTGGGATTTTGTTTCATGTAAAAATAATTATTTTTTAGTCAAAAATATAATTTGTCAACTCCACACCAAGTCAGCCCTGCCCTCAACAAGTCAGCCTAGATTAGGGAAATTTCACCTCACAAGAAGCCTATATATTGAGAAACTCGACTTCATTTGGAGAGCATTATCACCAAGTTCAATCTCTAAGAAGCAATAGTTGAAAAAGAGTTTGAAGTTGCTGGAGAAGAAGGAGAGAAGCTAAGAAGAAGAAAGTCGAGTTTTTGGTTGCCTTTCTCTCACACGTGCGAAGTTACTAAGCTAAAGTTGGGGCTGAAATTTTGTTTTTGTTACAGGGTTGAAGTTCTAAAGCCAAGGGATGAAAATTTATTGTTGGGGCCAAAATTTTGATTTGAAATTCCACTTTGAAGTACTGACACTTCGAAGGTTGAGCAAAGGACATCTACAAGGAGGAAGGGTTGAATTGGTGGTTAGAGGAGGTCTTTGCATCGGTCTAAGGAGTCTAGAAGTTTCTCATCTTGAATTGAATTACTGAAGGAAGAGTTCTTGACTGGATTTTCCCCTTATAAGGGTTTTTCCCTGGCTGTGCGCCTACATCATGTGTCTCTTATTCTTGTGATCTTCATACACATATAATTTGGTAATTGCTTGATGAAATATAATCTAATAAATAAATAAAAGAGGCCAACATAATTCACAAGTAATTATCAAAAAAGAGGAATCTTACACCTAATATCTACTAGCATTGATTTATCAACAACTTATTGAATTACCAATATGATTTAGTCATTTTGGTATTAATATTATTTCTATTCATTCTAAGTCATTGTGCTTCCCTCCACATAGCTAGGTGACTTTATGGGAGACAAACACATTATCACTACTCGAGGTTGGTCAAAATAGTGGGATTAGGTGAATAAGGAAGTGATGAAGGATGATGGGAGCTCCCCCTTTCATTATTTCCCCTCGCATGTTGTCAATTTTCCATAATAGGCCATCAACCAAGGGTTGAATTCAAGCACCCATCAAATGAACAATGAACAAGTATGAAAAAGAGGGAGGGTAGGTCTTTGATTCCAATGCCATCCCAAATTAGATTTATGGGTCCCTTTTTCACTTTGATAAAATAAGATGATGGCATTTTACGATTACAAACTCGAATGAAAATGTTACCAACATTGGGAAAAGGAGGCCCATGACAAGCTCCTTAACTTCACGTGCTTTCTCTACAATAGTTTCCTTGACTTCCATTTACTCTTGCAAAACTAGCGATGGTTTCTAATCGGATTTCTATTATGTCGATAATAACACATTTTATGTATTTATTTATTTTTTCTTGTGCCACTAATTTATTGCACTTTTCTTTTGAAAATTTCAGGTAGATGGTCCCTAATGAAAAGAAAAAAAGTGTTAGTTGACAAAAAATTGAGGTGCTTGCAATGTTGTCGAGGCTTTACACTCCTAGTCTAGATGATATTTATGTAAAATACAAAATTTATCTCTTTATTCAAATTACACATAATGAGATCCAATTTTTTAATATTTCCCCTAGCCTTCTAGTAACCAACTTTGGTGGTTTGGTTTGATATTGACGCATTTGGATATTTATTGTTCTTTGTGTTAAATTATTGATACTTATCTCTTATGAGCTAGAAAGGATTTCTCTACACATCACAATAAATTTCATGGCAAATTTTTATTCTAGAAATTTAAGATAGTGAGAGCATGAACTTTTTATTTAGCAAATTAGTTACAATATTTTGAAGTGTATAAATGAATACTTTGCTATCTTAACCACTCTAGATGTTCAACTACCAATCTTGCATTTAAAATGTACATCCCTAGATGAAGCAATGTGAATTTAGACATACCTTTCTTGCCATCCATGTTGGCCATTGTTTTAATATGGATTGTAATTTCCACTATTGGATGTCTTAATCTTTTCACCAAGTATTTGGCTTCCTTGTAAATGTTAAAACATGGCATTGTCGTGGCTCTGTTGCATCCATGTGTAACACTAATAAGATCATTGTCATGCATTCCTTAAAGCTTGTCATCACCTCATGTAGCATGTCAAAATTTGTAGGCCATTTGTCTATAAAATTGAAGCACGAGATTATTTAGCACACATGATTGCTAGTGATAACCAATCTCAGCTTTGATAAACATGAAATGAAATCTTGGCAGGGCAATATAAAGTAACCTAGACATATATCAATCTATCTAATGTTAAGCAATATCAATATTGATTTTTGTAATGCTGGTGGAAAACCTGTGCGCTATTTTATGAAACCAACGTTTCGGACTAGCTAGGTGAGTCCATCATCAGGGCAATGATCAGTGTATTTTGAGAAGAGAGTCGTGTGAATAATAGAGCTATAAATAAAAACTTTAGTAATTTTAAGATTGTACATCTAAGCAATTAAATAACACAATTCTAATAGCATGACATATAAAAATGGAAATCTTATTAATAAACTCATTATTAGAATTATTTTTAAATTAATTTATCAAATATAATTAATTAAAATAATAAAGAGAAAAAAGAACTAATATTTAAATAATTAAATAAACATTATATTTATAATAATAATACTTATTATTAAGCAATTAATCAATTATTAAATAAAGCCGACTAAGATAAATCATAAAAATTTTAAATTTCTCTTTCAAACATCTATTTATAGCTCTATTATTCACACGACTCTCTTCTCAAAATACATTGATCATTGCCCTGATGATGGACTCACCTAGCCAGTCCGAAACGTTGGTTTCATAAAATAGCGCACAGGTTTTCCACCAGCATTACAATCTACAAGCCTGTATGGATTCTCTTTTCAACAATATTGATTTTATATATATAATTTTTTGCGGAGGAAGGCTATATGGAAGATTTGTATGTACATTATTATGAAACGATAATACATTGAAATATGTAAATGATTACAATGGATTTGGATACAAAGGCACTAATCAATTATAATATTAATGAGAAAATTGTAGTCTTATTGAAATAATCTAACAGTATCTAATAATACATGAATTTCTAAATTTTTTTTAATAATGCAATTGATTCACGCAACATCATATGCTTTGCATATACTATTCAACACTTTCTTGTCATTTTTTATAACTTATCTAATATATAATATTTCTATACATAATTTATATACTAATCCAATCCTAATAAATTTTTTAGAAGATAATTATGAATTTATAAATATGACATGAATATAAAAACTATATTAATTATATTATATATATATATATATAAATAAATAATTAATATTTTATTGAAATTCTCATCAAAACTATCTCATTTGGAGCCTTGAGAAGAGTAATGATGTATTTGTGAGTTTCATGTGAAGTGAGAAGTTATACCATTGAAAATGCTCTTACAAATTCTTAGTGAATGTGCAGAGAGTATATATCGTGAATGTAGAACACTATTTAAACTTTATTTGATATGATTTTTATTCCATTGAATCATTTGTGCATTTGTTTGTGTAAGTTATTTTCATTTCTTCTAGATGCATGTATAATTGTTCGTTATTTCTCACATATATGTATATGTTTTAATTTAATATGGTATATGTTTTTGTGTGTGTTTTTATAAGAAAATTTATCATAATTTAATGAGATAATTATTACTATGTTATTTTTAAAATGTAGATAAAGGTAAATTAAATTATTGTATAAATTATCGACTGGGGTTTGTACATTGATGAAGTGTATGTGCACCAATGGTGCTAGGATTCTTTATTATGTGAGTAAATTATCAAATTAAATTATGATTTTTTAATGCATATGATTTATCTAAGAGATTATCACTCTTGAAAGAAAGGAAAATATCACACTCACAGAATAAAATCTAAATTGAAGTGTAGAAGTAACAAAACCAATTTCCAAAACTTTTTTACATTTGCAGAAAAAAAAGTCATCTAAATTGCATAAATAAAATATCACACCAACATAATTAAATCTACTTCACAAAAATAAAATTATTCTTAAGTACATAAATAAAATATCGCACTATAAAATCTAAATCACACTCATAAAGCTTTGAAAGGATTATAACTCTACTTGCAATCAAATGATTCGACTCTTCATGTGCACAATAGATTCTTATTCAATTTATTTCCCATGAAATGATTAAGTCTATAAAAGAAATCTTCAAAGAACTCTGTCACAAAATATGTTCTCACTGTCATAGGCGTTCTCTGAAAATCAAAATTAAAAGATTAGCAGCAATAAACTAATGCTACATAAACTAAAATATAAAACTGAAATGCTAACAAAATAAAATCTTACAACTCTTACCGGGCCCTCCTGTGAGTTGAAGGTAATCAATAATCAATCAAGGATTAAATATGCATCAACGCAATACGCGGAGGAATAGTCAAGCTTCGATTTATAAATGCAAAGATTGTTTTTAAAACAACAATCGGTATGTCTTTTCATGTCGAGAGGTGGCTTCTATAACCTCCTTCAATAAATTGTTTAGAGATTTTTATGCCTATCCTACTCGACAGAAATCCTAAAAATGACATAAGATAATTTCGAAATAATTGTTCTTCATGATTTGCTATCGGAGAAGCAAATCATGAGGCAAAATATTAGCTCTGTCCTTATCATCGATCTTCTTGCTCGCCTGATTCATCTTGAGCTCCTTTTCCGCTGGGTTGACCTGCTTATACGATACCCTTATCATCTCATTGGACCATGAAGATAGGTGGGTATTGTTATGCCTGTTATCAGCTACCTGTCCATATATTTCGCACCTTAACTGCTATCTCGACACAAATCCTTTAAGTAAGTTGTAGAATCGATCATTAGCTACAAAATTGGTGCAATTTGGTACCTCATGTAAATATTAAGTCAAATAGTAAGGAAACAATGAAATCATGAATAAAATATGATTAGGTACCTGCATTTGCCGATAACCTTGCAAGTTGACCTTATTTGGGTTATTATATGATAAAAAAGAAGAAAATGGAGTCTATGGAGTTTAAGGAAGGTGTAAAAAAGAAACAATTTTGGTCTTCAACAAGAAGATATTTTTTTAGAGTTCAAGGTCATTTAACAACAAGACTTGAAGCCATCATAACAATATGTACCTTCTATATGAGCTCAAAATTTCACTTCAGAAATTGAACTTAGATAGGGAGGATAACAATCATTCCTCCTAATCACTCAAAACCCAATTAACAATAATATAACATATGTTGATTATGATAACTTTTAATTTAACATAGCACCATATTTTATTGCATAACTTATATAACTTTCGAATTAAAAGTCAAATATTTTTAAAAAAGTATGCCATCATGAATTTGAAGTTGTGTTATTAAGTATATTATCTTGAGTTTGAAAAAATTCTAATCATTGAATGTCTCTCGCATCGATTTTTATTTTTGAAATTAATATTATTTTCTTACCATATTTACCTTAGGTTGTGAATTGTGATTAATTAAGTACAACAATTATGTTCAAATATGATATTATCCAATCTTCATTTACTGTCAAACTTGAGGGTCTTATGAAGTTTCTTATTAATTATGTCTAAAAGGGATTAGGTGGTTTTTTCCTTGTCTGTCTTCAACTTTTAGATTACATATTTTTAAATAACACATTAACATATTTTTTTATTTTTATTTTTATTTTTTTGGGCCAGTTACAACATGTCTTCAGAAACTTGAACCCATAAAGTTGGAGAAACTAATTGTTGACCAAACTACTCGAGCTAAGTTCCTTTGACGTTTTTTTTTTTTTTTTTTAAGCTTGCCAGATCCTTTCCATTTCATTTCAAAAGCAGACAAGGTATACATACGCATCCAACAATTGTTAGATGGCCTCAACCTACCCACTAGGAAACCAGAATTGTCGGCCATCTAACTGCATGATAAGCCGTCTAAAATTTAAATGTTTTCAGATTGTCTAACAATGCAATGTACATCTGAATATCCTTAATACTCCTAATAGCTACATATCTAAGACAAAAACTCAATAATTGTAAAGCCATCTACTCAAAATTTTCACAAAAAATGACCATGTGGAACTACCAATTACTCATCATAAGAATCAATAGGCGTCGAATATTTAGCACTAGAACTTGACATCTTTGTCTATGGAAGGCAAGGGATGTGCTTCTCAATCTGACAGAGATGAATATTTTGGAGTTGGATTTGACGTTGGATCAATTGAAATTCCCTATGAGTTTCCCGGAGATCAAAATTTGGTTTAGATGGCCCAACTGAATTGGAACCAATTGCTTTGGAAACCATGTTCTTCATTAGCCAGTGGAGATAAAAAGTCTATTGGAATTGGGTGTATCTACCATGAGACTGACCAGGCTTCTAGACTAAGGATTGTCATTCTTCCAAGTCCAGATCATTGTTTTCATCTTGTTGCTTTAGCTCTAATTCCCAACTTTATATCATCTGACCGACAAGGGGAGGCACGTTACTTCCTGTGACTTCCCTATTATGCCATGACGCTCTCTACCCCTGGTTGGCGAAGGCTGAGCCTACCCTTCACCATGCCCTCTACCTCTGCTACGTCCCCGAGCTTGATCTCCTCAACCCATTTTCCTTTTATGCGAGGTGGGTCGAGCCATAGGGTTGACTTATAAACCACACAAGGGTACACTAAACCAGAACTAGAAAATTACGATAACCACCAACTGAAAACTTGACCGAGCTAATACCCGGCCTGCAACGAGACAGGGAAGCACATGTGATTTTTCAGGTTGTAGGTGGTATGTATTTGAAAATGCAGGAAAACATGATACAATATAATAATAAGCAATGGAGTCAAAAACATAGAATTCCCCACGAGTTTGACCCGAATGCAACCCAATCAGTCGTAATTGTTTGCCTTTAGAACTGAAAAATCCTTTGCAGTCAGGGTTATCCATCGAATAAATATATTCTTTACCCAATTAACCCAAGCCGCTCAGAACAACTGATGAATCCTTAAGGAGACAATTTGTTCAAAAGCCCATAACCCCATAACATTAGATAAAATCTCGACAATAATGACAAAATGCAGAGCTATCAGGGAGAGAAAAAATCCATAGAGCATAGAGAGACTGTCAAGAAACGTGAGATTGGGTTTGAAATTCACAAAACTTGCTTCAAAAACGACCCAGGGACCTCACAAGTTTCCCAATTCCTCAATTTAGAAACAATCATGTTAATGTTCAAGCAGTGACAGATAACCAAGCCTGAGAGGGTGAGATAAGAGCTAAAAAAAAAAGCATACCTGCACCGATTGCTTGCCAAGTAGGAGTCAAGGACGTGTAGGAGCCACCCGTCCTCAGCTGCTCTTGAAACTTGGAGAACATGCTTAGCCACAATCGATGAGAAAATGACTATTATGGAGCATACCTATGGAGTCAAGCTTGATAATCTAAACCCACACCTCCCAAGATAAATTACCATGAACAACACCACCTTTCGCATGCAAGAAGGTAAACGTAGGTCGTCATCCAACCACCTCACTTTATATTCTATTAATGCACCGTCCTTGGCTCAGATCCCACGGAGGCCAATACGCCGTCTCTCACCCCGATCAGGGTCTTTGACAAAAAAAAATTGAAATACATGTAAAATGTTTGATATAAAAATATTATTGCACCAAGAGGTGCTCTATTGCCTAGTATAAGGGATATGTGTAGGCATAGTGTAAGTAAATATGTATGTATGTCAACATTTTTAAATGTAGGCTCAATATGTTGAATTAGTAAAACATAAAGGGTATTAATATTATTCCAACGTATTAATATAAATGGGATAGAACATTAATAATGCAGGGAGATATATATCGAACCCTCTCTAGTCCTTCCTCTCGATCAAGGAGTCCCGCAATCACGACTTAGTCGATCACTCACGATGAAAGCACATGATAAAAAGGATAAAAACTTGGTTCTCACAAGTGGAAGAAGACTCTTACCATGAATAGAACACCAAAAACTAGTGAAATTTTTATCACAAATTTGGGAAATCTTATTCACATTCATTCAACCTCATCACATTTGTAGAGTGGAGGTCTTTGATGTAAAAGATGCATTGCAAACTTTGTGAGAAAATAAACCCTTTCAATGTAGAGGATAGCTTAACTTTGAACTTCTAAGATGAAATGACAATGAAATGATTTAGAAAAAGAAAAATAGGAAACAATTGATTGATGATTATTATGCCTGCCGCCACAAGTATAACGCAATGGGTATTGTGTCGACTACATAATAATTTGGTCAAACCATACCCATGTTAGAAAAAGGTCGGCGAAGGAGAGCAGCGGTATGAGGGAATGGCGACTTAGGGTTTCTGCAAAACCTGCAATGGCAGACCTGAGCAGACTTCTGCAATACTGTCATACCACCAGTAATACGAAAGGCAACACACGACAAGAAGCAGCGCGAGCATCATGAATACCCCCAGCGGGAGGACGCTGAGCCTCCCCCCAACACAAATGATTCTCCTCAGAGGCGAGAGGAAGGAACTAGTTCAGCTGATCAAAATGGAGACAGAGAGAAGATAGATCCACAAGATGCAAAGGCGAACGACAAGGAGAACACCCAGGTCACCTCAAACACCTGTAGACCGGTCACTGCTGAATGCCCGAAAATAGAGCTCCCAAGTCATCGGATCAATGCTCAGATCCAGTACATGAGAGATCATGCATTGATAGGCAAATTCATAGGTATGTGGCCAACAGAGAAAGTGTTGCATGGCTGGATAGCAGCGAAGTGGGAGCTGAAAGGACACATAACGCTGCAACTAGGACGTAAAGGGTTCTTCACAACCATCTTTAACTGCTTGGAGGACCAAAACAGAGTACTAGATGGCGGCCCCTATTTTTTCAACGCAGCTGGCCTATATTTGAGGGGATGGGTGGAGCGCTTTAATCCAGAAAAAGAAGATCTCAGATGGGCGCTAGTCTGGATTCGTCTCTACTCACTCCCAATGGAATACTGGGACGAAGAGACGTTACAAACCATAGGAAATGGTCTCGGTGAATTTATCAAAACGGCAGAGGAAACAAAACTCCGAAGATATACCTCCTTCACCCGCATTTGCGTTTATATGTACCTTGGCAAGGCACTTCTGGATGCGGTAAGTATTTTTCATGACGATGTTGAATGGGTTCAATTAATTGATTATGAACATGTGTCGTTCAGATGCAGGAGATGCCATGCACTGGGTCACTTGTTTCGGGATTGTCCTCTAAACCAAAAACCCTCAAATACCACTGCCTCTGAGGAGCTGGATCTGAATGGCTTCACTAAAGTTTCCAATCGTAGGAAAAATCACAAGAAACCTGCTACAATCCCTAAGAAGCCTCAAGCCAGTTCATCAAAATCCTCTACGAGCAACAGTTTTGAAGTGCTAGCTCAACAAGAAGTACACAACCCTGAGCCCCTTGTCCCATCTGAGAAGGATCCCATGATGAACAAACAACCTGCACATTCTAATCCCAAAAAATCCCAACATAACCATTACCCACATATCCTTCCTCCACGGCTATGCGCACAGTCCCAACCTGGTACTCGCAAGGAATAGAGGTAGACAAATTGCAGCCTGACCTTTCCAGGGAAACAGAAACAACAAAACACATAAGTGACACACAGCATATGGAAGAAGAACCAGAAAGCATAGACATTGGGGATTTGGACATTCTTGGTCTAGAGCAGGCATGCAAAACAAAAAAATTATGATAAAATCCCAAAGCAACAATTGGAGAATCTGGAAGTAATTCTCTCCAGAGCTCAAAGGCAAAATTCCCTAGGTATTCAAATTGGAGGTCTTTGGGATGGGAAAAGCATAATCAAAGACAACAAAAAGAGAGCTAGGAAAATGGATCTTCAACGCACCATCCACATTGGGGAAATGCTAGTGGAGTCAGGCAGGTACTCCAAGCTCACAAAGTATTACAACTCTCTCTCCAACCTTCCATCATGAAGCTAATCTCATGGAACTTTAGGGGGCTAAATAGCCCTGGGAAATGTAGACTGATTAAGAACATGATAAAGCAAGAGAAGCCCCAAATTCTCTTTCTGCAGGAAACTAAATGCAACTCCATCTCTCTAGACCGAATTGCTGCAAAATTCTGGCCAGGTAGTATAGCAACAACAGTAGATGCTTCTGGCGCCTCAGGAGGCTTGGCAATCATCTGGGATGCACGCACCATCGAGCTCAACAACATTCATGCAAACAAGCATTTCTTTCAAGTTATTTTCCACATTACAGGAACCAGTATACATGGTCACATAACCAATGAATATTTTCCCCAGGAAGCGATGCATAATGTAGAACTTCTTAATACCCTTTCCTCAATCAATACTGATAGGTCTCATCTGCTCTGGATCATTGGGGGCGACTTCAACATGATAACCAAGATGGAAGAAAAGTGAGGAGGTAGGAATAAGCTGGACAAGGAAAGTAACAATCTAAAAGATTACATTCAAAGCAATTGGCTTATTGACATGCCATTCAACAATGGCCTTTTTACCTGGACTAACAAAAGAGCTGGTTCGCACCAAATTGCGTCTCGCCTGGACAGATTCCTAATCTCTGACAACGCAATCCACTTAGGGGGAGACCTTTCAGCTTCAATCCTGTCGCTGATAGGCTCAGACCATTGGCCAATTTCTCTCCAGTGGTCTCGACCAGGCAATGCTACCCGTAGGTCGTTTTGCTTCGAGGCTTTTTGGATGACACATCCGAATTTTGTCAATCTGGTAAATTCGGAATGGATCAACTTCTCTTCGCCAAATGGTACAAGCATGTTAAAATTTTATCAGAAGCTTAAATACCTCATGAGTAAAATAAAACAATGGAACCATTCTTCATTTGGTAACATCTTCCAGGCTGACACTGCTCTAGATCAAGATATGAAACAGTTGCAGCAACGGATCATCACGGAGGGAAGATCAGAGGAACTTTCGGAACAGTAAAAGTCTCTTGAAACTCAGATCTCAGAGAGGGCCAAACAAGAAGAAACGCTCTAGAGGAAAAAATTGAGAATCAGGTGGCTAAAGGAAGGGGAAAAAATTACAATTTTTTTTCACCGTTCCACCATTCAACATCGAATGAATAACAATATTACTCACATCCAAAATGAGTAAGGGGTAAAAGTGGAAAAACATGAAGAAATCGAGTTCGAACTTCTCAACTACTTTAAGCAAGCTCATCAAGAACCACAGGTGGACAGAATGCAATCTATAGGAAAAATCACAGAGAACATCCCCAAACTCGTCACAGAGGAGCACAACCAGCTCTTACTCAGGCCGGTCGACTTACAGGAAGTGGAAAATGTAGTTCATCAACTGAAAGAAGGCAAGGCGACGGGGCGAGACGGATTTACCTCCAACTTTTTCCATAATTTCTGGGAGCTAATTAAATTGGAAGTCTGGCAGATTGTTGATGAATCAAGAACCATGAGGTGGATGCTCCCGGCTATGAATGCCACATTCATAGCCCTTATCCCAAAGGAAGCTCATTCTAACACCCCTGACAAATTTCGGCCCATTGCCCTGTGCAACGTCATCTACAAGATAGTTTCCA
This sequence comes from Pinus taeda, assembly GCA_000404065.3. Lineage (NCBI taxonomy): Eukaryota > Viridiplantae > Streptophyta > Pinopsida > Pinales > Pinaceae > Pinus > Pinus taeda. Next base: position 159,592 of record APFE030417744.1, read on the forward strand.
AAATCGTAGCTTCAAGGCTCAAATCGCTGCTACCACTTCTCATTTCGCCGAAGCAGTCAGAATATGTAGAAGGCAGGCAGATTACGGATGGCATAATCCGAACTCACAAAATCATCCACTCCCTGAAGCACTCCAAGAAATCAGGTATGCTACTTAAAATCGACCGCACAAAAGCCTTTGACAGTTTAAGTTGGATGTATATTCAAAAAACCCTATTTGCCTTTGGTTTCTCCCCAACTTGGATTCGCTGGGTCATGAGTCTCATCTCTTCCTCTTTTTTCTCAATTTTGATCAATGGTATCCCCTCATCTCCTTTCCAGCCTTCCCAGGGTATCAGACAGGGGGACCCTCTTTCCCCCTTCCTCTTTGTGTTAATGGCGGAAGGTCTTGGCCGCAGTATTAAAGCTGCTATGTTTTCCCATAATCTAAGAGCCCTGACATTTCCTAACACCCAACCTTCACTCGTCAGCAATTTATGGATGACAATATGCTTTTTGGTCACCCTTCAGTCCAGGAAGCTCGACAATTCAACTCACTATTAACAGACTTTTCGGAGGCCTCTGGCGCAAAGATAAACAAGGCCAAATCTCAAATCTTCTTTTTTCATGCCCCCGCTATCACCCAAGCTTCTATAGCTCGTATTCTTGGAGTCTCCCTTCCAATTATCTTGGCGCTCCTATGGCTGACTCAACTATGAAACACTCCTCTTGGAGAATGCTCTTAGAAAAATTGGAGGCTTGATTATCTTCCTAGACTCATAGGGCTCTCAATATGGCCAGTCTCCTTGTCTTAATCAAGGCGGTTCTGCAATCCATGCTGTTGTATCTCTTCTCGATCCTAGCAGCACCCAAATAGGCTCTCAAAGAGATCAAACGCCTACAGAGATCCTTCCTGTGGAGCAACTCAGATCAAAAAAACAAATGGGCCCTAGTCAATTGGGACACAGTTTGCTGGCCAAAGCTTGCTAGTGGAATGGGTCTGCGAGATCGTTACCACAGGAATATGGTTATGGGCACTCGCATCTGGTGGAAATGGCTTACTATGCCATCCACCCCTTGGGCATCCCTATGGACTGCAAAGTATGCCAACAGTCGACCCACCGAAGAATTAATCCAAATAGAGGAAGTCAACCCAGGTTCTCTAATCTGGAATGCGGCCAAGCAACACAAGCTCTTAATTCAGCAGCAAAGCTTCTGGGAATTGAAGGACGACAATACAGTAAGGTTTTGGGATGCCTCTTGGCAGCAGCAACCTATTGTGCCATACAACAACCCCCCATTTCATATCATTACTATTCCAAAAATATAACGTGAAATGGGTCCCTTTTAATTTTTGTTTCAAATTGGTATCAATTTAAAGTCCTATTTCAAAAAGGCTCGAATAAAAGAAAACATCATTAAAAGGCCTTTTTAATAAAACCAATCAAAAACCCCAGCATAAAACGATGTATCTTTATCAGTGCGATAAAGTGATCGCAAGATCGCATATCGCAATGACAAAGAAAGCACAACTTAAGGGACATCTTGGTTTTCACCGATGCGAAATCGCTATCGGATATCGGCAAAAGCATAAAGTAACATGAGTAAAAACCCTTGCTTTGATGCGATGCGAAATCGGCAATCGACAATCAGCGATAACACTTAAAGTGCAAATAAGCTCCCCCTCGCCCGATGTGATGCGATATCTCTATCGGCGATCGGCGACTCACCATGCCCTCATTCTAAACGACCCTGCTAGCCATTCCCGACGCGATGCGATATCACTATCGGCGATCGCGGATTCCAAACGAAACCAATGCAATAACTTAGCATTTCCCCGATGCCCGATTGCGAAAAGGGAAAAAAGCGCAGTTTTCGAAGTAAAACTCATAAATGGCAGTTTAATATGATTTATTCGTAATTAAGGCAATATCCTTTGAAAAGCCGCTCATCCGCGTTCAAACCGCCAAATCGCCCAAGGCATGCTTCAAATAAATCATTCGGTCATTAACCGAAGCGACTGGTATTAATAAGATTGACAGGCCATAACGACCATTTAATGAGAACAGCAGGCTTGCGATCTATCCATGGATTTGATCCCAAGGCCACCTTAAGTCAATTGATCGCTATGAATGCATCCAGATATATATACTTCAATCTGTTCAATTCATGTTATTGTTGCCTGTGTTACGCCTATCTTTCGCTCTATGCAGAATTCTTCCATAGAGACAGAAGTAAGTGGGATGGGAAAGAAGTCCAAGAAGACCACAATGCCTGCTGCTTCTCCAGCCGCAGGGCAAGTTGTTGTTGATCCAAGCGGTAATAACAAAGGGCTTATATCAGATACGACATGCTTGGGACTTACCAGGACCACTTGGCAAGGGACATATAATTTGATTGAAGCAGAAGAGCCAAAGGTGACCGGGATAGAAATCTCATGCGATAATACCAGCAAATCCGACGCCAATTTAAAAGACTTGGCCGACTCCTTTCTGCATAGAATAGCTGCCCGGGAACAAATTCTCCCATACACAGATGTGGTAAGGTGGGCAATCCAAGAGCTCCCAATTATCAACAGATTGTTTAGCACTGCGGACGGGAGGATTTTCAGTTCTTTGCGAGCCGAAGATCTAAGGCTAATGTATCACCTACCGGCAGAAGAGAAAAAATATAATGCGGCATTTTTGGAGAAATTTTGAGTAGAGAACGAGATCGAGTCTGAACCAATTCGAGGCTGGAGACAGAATCCAGCGAAACATAAGCATGAAACCTCGAGTAAGTACTCAGTTGACTCCCTATGTTCTCCTTACTGCTATGCTGGAATTATCCTGTGTAGACTATGGGGATTGCATGACTCTGCCAATTTTACCATAGAAATGGTCCCCTTAATGGAGGTGGCATGTAGTGGCGAAATTATGGATTGGGCGGTTATATTATCCGACAAGTTAGCCAAAGCCATCCTCAATTTCAGGTCTAACTATCGCGTCACAGAAAAGGTTATTCCGCCATTCTATTACAGTGCCTATGTGATGGATGTGTTGTGTTTTAATTCTAAATTTCCTATACTGGGATGGAGGTGGACGTCGCAAGACCCCACACCCATTCACATATATTATCAAAAATTGTGGAAGACTAATTATAAGCACCATCTTTATCAAATCTGCAACGGATTTATGTTTCCAATTCATTATTCCATTTTTGATAAACCTGCCCCAAAGATTTCTGAGCAAGCAGGGGTAGATTTGACTGCAGTAGCAAGCTGGTTTGGGGAGGACAAATTCACCTACATCAGAGTTTTTGGCAGTCAGGCCAGGCCGCATGTGCTACCACTTTACATCCCTGATAAGTTACTTGCCAGGGAAGTAGCTTATCAAATCAATGTTGATGGGGTTACTCAGACCCTGAAAAGAGCGAAAAAACATGTTTGGCCCTCATTTCCCTTACGAATTTGAATTTATACCCTGCATGATATCAAACATGTAGAGAAGGAAGCTGGAAAAATGAATTTTCTCACTCTAGCTACTCTGCCAAGCAGGCAGTATGATCCGAGGAAGATCGCTTACAATGCGCTCGACCAGGCCAAATTGGCCAAGGTCGAGCACAAAGAAGACAAATTCAAGGATTTGTTTGCATCAGCCAAATCATTGTATCAAGTCAATTCGCTTACTATAAATGTGTATAATGATGAAGGGCTAGTCGAATTTAACAGAATTAGAGAACAAAGGTTGCAAACTCTGCCTCTAGACCTGTTAGCGACTGTTCCGACAACAACCAGGTCAAGCGAGTCTGAGCAGCGAGATAATATGCCACCTCCTACTACATCAAAGCAACAGGAGGAAGTGCATAGCCAGAGGTAGGAGGTGACCCAGGAAAATGTGCAGCGACAAGAAGAAACCCAGGCGAAAACCCAAGAAGAGAGCAGCTCTAAGAATAATAATGATATATTAGTTGATCCGAATTTGCTCTAGAAATGGCAGCAATTCAGTACAATTATCAGCAACCTAGAGTGCTCAAAAGACGATGAGGTTTCTAAAGAAGGCGACACACAGGAAGCGACATTGAAACCGGTTTTGGGTGAAACCAGCGGCCTATCGAAAACAAAAGAAATAGAGATAATTCCTAAAGATCCAACGGGAGAAATCGTTTTGCAAATTAAAGAGATTGCCCCTTTGGATGTATCTTATAGCCCTAAGCATAAAGCTCTTGTAAAGCGACAGAGGAAAAGGAGAAGAGCTGATCAACCTTCCCCATTCCCTGAATTAACAGCAATGGGCAATATTGTATGGAAAGAGGAATTCGACCCCGATGACTTAACCAACCTATCACAATTCGTTGGAGCATATTTAGCGGCAACCATTGATAAAGCATCGGAGGTAAGCAGTTTATTGAAGACCAAGGACCAAGACATCTCTTCGCTACAGGCCAGACTATCAGAAGTTCAGCAAAAGGTAGAGCAGGCAGAGCAAGAATTGATAGTGCAGCAACAGAACAATAATCAGTTGACCAAGCAATTACAAGAGCAAAAGCAGAGGATTGATGAAGGCGCAATCCAAAGGCAAAAGGATCTATCGGTGGCACTGGAGCAATTAAGAATATCAACTGAGGGAACAATGAAAGCAAAAGATGAGCAAATCGCTCAATTGACCACTCAAATTGAGCAAATGAAAAAGCTCCCTTAGGTAGACGAATTCAAAGCAGAAGTGCTTCAGTTAAATAAGGCATTGATTAATCGGGTTAAGTTACTATGTCAGCAGATTACACAAGCAGAACCATTGTGCGAGTTGGTAGCATCCATAAGCGAAAAGGTAGAAAAAGCGAGGACCGATTTGGATCAGGCCGAAGAAAAACTGACAAACTTTATAGAATGGCAGGATTCCGATATAGGCCGGGCAACTAATCTACCGAGA